>CM046813.1:20923070-20990861 GCA_025617385.1 Murraya koenigii | reverse complement strand
GCCCCAGGTATGTGTGTGTTTTGAATTTGCTGTTCCAATAATAAATCTTCTTTGAAAGAAGATAAAATAAACATGTATTTTCTCCAAGTAAAACCGAGTTTTTCATTTTCTGATCAAAGCGGGCTGAATTTCCATTTAGATGTTATACATATAACATAAATTTGGTTCCATAAACAAAATCTAGTAATCTACAAACAAAACGTGTAATCACTGTGTTTGTGTCCACCGCTTCTGTCTCTGTACAATTATTGATGATCAGAACGCTTCTCAATACGTTTCTTGAACTTCACCCTTAAATCCTTGTTAATGGAAAAAGAAAAACAATATACTCATCCTCCATAGAAACTACTACTTTTAAATTGAGAAATGATGATAAATGAAGCTGATTCTATTTTAAATTGAGAAGTTCACCTTGGTGCATATACAAAGCTTTGATGGCAAGAAGTAAATCCATGTGAAATGTAAAATACTAAGAAGGTACGGGAGCATCACAACAAGCTTGTATCCATATCTGAACTCAGTAGCCGATCGCAACACACGAAATTGCTTGACTGCAGTCTTCTGTATCTCCTTCTCATCCTAATGGAAATAGAAGCAAGCATGAAGATAAACAGAAACTAAGCATAAGGCAACTTAAAGTGAGAGCTCTATGCTCTCAATCCAATAGGAATGAAGATGGAATACTGCTCTACGAATTAAAGTTGACCTAATAATCTCAACCAGTACCCGTCCCTGACGTGGATCTTCAGGCCATCAGCAAAAATTCATCACATGCATCACTATTGCGCTTGCGTACTTCAAATGTTCTGCAAGTGTTTTTTTTTATTATTTTTTATTTTTTGACAAATTACATGTTTACGGTGCCGGTCTGTCGTACAACTTTTAAAATTCAGAAGACACAGCTGGTGATGTAGCATCATCCATATTCTCTCTTTTGTTTTATTTGGGCTGTATTTCTATTTTTGAGGTGGTGTTTGATACAATATATATATATATATATATATATATATATATATTAAAAACAAATGATTAAAAGCACATTATAATTGACATAGGCCACCATCTTTTACGTATTATAATATGCTTGATATAAAAGGATGGGGAGTCATTTCAATAAACTAGCTCTCTCTACTTACTAAGTTAATTAATTGATCATAATGAGAAAATTCTACGCCTCTGCATTCTGAGCTCTGATTATGATTTTGCTGTTCGGATTGGATACATGCTCATCGACGAGTTCACATCGATTACTCAAAGGTGAAGTATGACTAATTAAACTCATGTTTTTGTTCATTTATTTGGAAATGATTCTCCTCATAGATAATTTAAATTTTGATTGATCAAATATATATAGAGGCAATGGTTACACCAATTGCACTATGATTTCACAAAAAGTAAAATCTTATTCTCTTTACAATTTTGCCACATAAATTTTTGCAACATTTTACATATACTAAAAGTATGTTCGCTTATTGACAGGTTTGGAAATGAAGGAAGAGAATGATTTTTTCATGAAGAGTAACAAATATAAGCAGCAATCATTCGACATGTTTTTGGCTGCGGGAAGAGATATTTTTACACCTACTCCGTCTCCTCATTCATCTCCTGTGGCACGGCCTTAAGAGGATATACAATACCCTTTATTCTTATGATCATTTGTATAAAACAAGAATTAGGAAATTTTTCTTAATATCCTCTAAGAGTGCCTTTGGTTTAACATTAAGGATAATCTACCAAATTTAGAGATTTGATTTCTCAGACTACTTATGACTTTGTCTGAGTAATTAAAAAGTTGAATGCAATTTGGAAGAAAAGCATGCAAAAGCGTGATCTCAAATAAATGGATGGTTTGAACTCTTACTGGAGTTTTGTTACAAGCTGTTTAGTTGGAGAGAAAATGAAAGGAAAATGTAAGGGAACAATCTGGAGGAAGGAATCTGCAATCTTATTAAAATTGAATCTCAACTCACAAATGATTCGATACAGCTGTATTTATATATACCTAGCTATTTTAACTAATTCTGTTATAATAACGAATCTAAGCTAATAACAAATTACAAAATACCAGCTGTCATATAGCTACGCAGAGACTTCTTAGCTACACGTGACATTATAAGTTGGTTACTCATACTCATGTACACACAAATCATCACTGCTCGATCAGTGAGACGACCCGCCCCATATTCAGAGGCGACTTATCTTAAGAAATTGAACTTAAATATTTAAATCATCATATTAATGAGAATTCTACCGAAATTTCGGTAGAGTCTCCCCTAAATATATAACATTTCTAAACCTGCAATTACAACACAAACACTCCCAAATCATTTATCAAGCATCAACTGCATCAACCCAATCTCATCCGATAACATATCTAATAATACACACGTTTCATAATTCATATATCACATCCTTAATATAAATCCAAAACATGATAATTATACATTAACCAAAAGAAAATAATTTTTCTATGTCCTCAAACAACCTCAGTGGCCCAAATGACTCCAACTTTGTACAATTCTTTGGGTTAAGCTGTTGTACTGAAATCTCACGGGGAAAATATAATAAAATAGGAATGAATATAAAACTCAGTGAACTCAGTGAGTGGATAGTAGCTTTTAAAATATAAAATACTTTTTTAAAAAGAAATGCATCACTTGTATAATTACTTTTCTCAAATAATTATTTGAATGTAAAATTTCTTTCAATTCAATCATAATTCGAACATAAGCAAAACCGATCATCGTCACAAAATCAATAAAAAACATCTCATATTGAAATATCATCTTAAACTGAAATATCAAATACTAAGTAAAACAAATATTCTTAAACAAATATCCTTAAACAAATACCCAGGGGATAATCTAGTCTCATCCGGACCTCAGCGGACTGGCAATGATGTACTATCCGAGTACCATCATGCCCGGAGCTACACGGATAGAGCGAAAGGACGTACTCATCTCATGCTTATCGGCATATCTCATACCGGATCTCAGCGGACGTGCTATGATGCGCTATCCGCGACATCGTGTCCGGACCATCCGATCTCATATCTCAATATCATGCTGCATGCATATGCCCCAAAGGCGAAGCACCCAAACACACGGCCCAAAGCCTCTATGTGTGTTCGAGACGGACCCAAAGGCCTACTATCTCATCTCATCTCATCTGGAGGGAACGAGTATTTGCTTAAAACTTAAAATCATAATCGAAATCATTATGTATATACACTTTAAATCAGGCTCGAGATCAACATATATATATATACTTAAAATCATGCTCAAAATCCATATGTATAAACATTCTAAATCATGCTCGAAGACCATATGTAAACACTTTAAATTATTCTCGAAATCAACATATAAATACTTTGAATCATGCTCAAAAGCAATGTATATACATTTTAAATCATAAACAGGATCAATCATATACTCTTAAAATCATGCTCGAAATCCACATAAAAGCACTTTAAAACATGTTTGGAAATCAATCATCTCTTTTGCATTTTAAAATCGATACGGAGAATAAATAAATAAATATAATTTAACACAATATTTATACGCAATAAACATTTATTTCGGAAAACTATTTAATGGAAGCACTTTGTTCATTTCATAAACAAGCTCTACTATATAAAAATCAAATAATTTTAATATATTCCACTCACAGTGACAATTTCAGATTCGGTTATCACCCAAGTCCGCAGGTAGATTCTCGTCCGCAGATCCACCTAATTTACAGAAACGACACAATTACTTTCCATAATTATAATTCGAACTAATCTCACAAAAATAACGCTTAAAATAAATATTCTTCCTGATATTACAACTCTCAGTCTTCCCGGCAATAATCCCGTATTCGTAATTTACTAATATAATATGAAATTATACTACTCTCAATTTCATAATTTACTAATTTACCCTCAACCTCATAAGATTACCAATTTATCCTCAATTCAGACTACAAAATCACCCTCAAAGCTGGAAATTACGAAATTACCCTCAGTACGCAAAATTACCAAAATGCCCCTACGGTCAATGTTGACCCAACGGCGGTGGGGAAGCTCGGGCTAGACACTTCTCATCGAGGTGAGTCCAACGGTGTCGGTGGTGTCGTCCCAGCGTGGCGCGGCCGGATCGAGCTCGTGAAGTCGCGGCTCCTTGGGGTGATCGGACGGCGAAAAGCGGCCTCCTCGGTGCTTGGTGAATGGTCGGGAATGGAAGATGGTGAGGTGGGGAAGCTTTTGCAACCGGTGGCGTGGCCAAAGACGGCCGGAATCGCCGGCGATCGTCCGCGCAAATCCGCGGAGCTTTCGAGCTTCACCGGCGGCGTTCCACTCGTTTTCCTGCAGCAAGGACGGCTGGGGATGGATGGCCGGCTCACAAGCTTCCGTTTGACACCTTGCTCGGCCGGTGAAGTGGCCGGAAATGGGAGAAACAGGTGGGTCGGTTTCGCAGGTTCAGGTCGAGTTCGTGTCTCTCCTCTCGCTCTTTCTCTGGGTTTTTCTCCAAATTTTAACCGGTTTCTCCTTTTATAAACACCCCCAAAATATCAACTAGACCCTCTCATGATATATCACATAAACCCTCTTAATTTATCACATAAACCTCCTCTTAAATTAATTATTTACATAAATGACTAAAACAAATACATATTTTACAATCAGCATCAATACTTGATCAGTAGTTGAACTGAGTAAATCAATCTTAACGAATCAGCTACTGAAGATACTGAGCTGCTGCTGAGCACAATCCTTAACAAGTTAATTGAGCTAACATTAAAGCTTTGAATATTAGTTTGTTGTACTTGTTGATCTTTTACCAATTGTAATTAACTTCTGAAGTCTACGTGGGACTAATAAACGTATTTGTATTTCAATGCTTAAGGATATTTTTAATTAATTAGCTTGTTAATTTAAGTTGTTTAAGCGAAAGCATTCCATGGCTACCTACATTTCAGTTGAAAGTACTCAATTTACAAAATTGCAACTTAAGAGGAACCATTCCAAGTTTTCTTCAATATCAGCATGACCAACGACTCATTGACCTCTCTCATAATAATTTGGTTGGTGGGATTTCTGTTGAACAACTTCCTAACAGGAGTCCTCCAATTGCCCGACTACAGACATGATTTACTTCAGATGGTTATTTCCAACATCGGTTTCACGGGTCAGCTCCTGAAGAATTCGGGTATGATTCTTCCAAAATTGGTTCATTTGGACGTCACAAAATAGTTTTGGAGGCAGTACTCCTTCTCTGGGTCGCATGGAAATGCTCCAGTTTTGGGATTTGTCTTCTAACAAGCTTTCGGAAAAATTAACAAAAATTTTTCTCACAATGGGGTTCATGAACCTGTCACATAACTATTTTGATGGGCAAATTTTTCCCAAATACATGAACTTGACCAAACTGACATGGTCATATTTGAATGACAATCAGTCTACTGGGAGGCTTGAAGAGGGATTGCGGAATGCTCCTTCATTATATATCCTGGATATATCCAACAACATGTTATCTAGTCAATTTCCTTACTGGATCGGTATCTTTTCAAATTTATATGTTCTTTTAATGTCAAGAAATTATTTGGAAGGTGATGTTTCCGTTCAACTGAACAACCCTCAAGTTGTTACAATTATTGACATCTCCGACTGGTTCAATTCTCTGAATGGTTCAATTCCGAATGCATTGTTCCAGAGCTCCCAATTAATGAGACTTGATTTAAGGGATAATGAATTTTCAGGAAATATTCCGCATTTGACCAATGAGCATCCGAATTTACTAGCTCCTTTCTTGAGAGGAAACAATCTGCACGGTAATATTCCCGAGCAATTGTACCATTTAAGGAAACTAACTATTGTAGATATTTCCTATAACTTGCTTAATGGGTCAATACCTTCATGTTGTTGGAGAATTTGAAGGATTAAACACAAAGCTTATTAGAGAAAGCTCAAGAACATTACAAGAACAATTCACACACTCTCACAAATCCCTCTCAAGAGCTTTGTTATGCTTCTTATTCTTTCTTGCTCTTAGACTTATATCTCACAACACAATAGCATAGGTATTTATAGTGAATACAACACAAACATAATCATAACAATACACATCACCTAGCACATTCCACTAACAATTCATCATAACACCAAACATATTTCACTCACCTAACATGCTCTAAAGGAATCCTTTAATGGCATCAAATGTGTAAAGCTAGCATCCACTCAACATTGTAGACCCATGATGATGAAGCATGATGATGGAGCATGATAATGGAGGGCCATGTACAACTCAACACCTTATTATTTTGTAAACAAGTTTATTATTTTTTTTTTCAACACTCCCCTTAAACTTGTTTACGTGACTCTAGTCTTCTTGCTCGAGGAGTTTAGTGAAATTATCACTAACTTGTTCTTTGGCTTTATTCTTCTTATTTTGATTGAACAATGCCCTGTAAGAATATGCATTTAATCTTCTTTTTCGTACTTGTACTTGTTCTCCTTCACTTTCGTCGTTAATTTCTTTGATTTCCACGGCCAATTGTTTCATAACACCCAATGAATTTCTCAATCCGATAAAATCTTCTTGTTTCAATGGCTTAGTAAATATATCAGTTGCTTGATCTTGAGATTTGACATACTTTATTTGTACATCCTTTCTTTCAATACACTCCCTTATGAAATGGTAGCGAGTGTCAATATGCTTACTTCGATCATGGAAGACTGGATTCTTTGATAGGGTAATTGCAGACTTGTTGTCGACAAAGATCTCGATTGGATCTATTTGGAACAAACCCAACTCCTTCAACAAATTTCTTAGCCAAATTGCATGGCAAACACACGAAGTAGCAGCTACATACTCGACTTCACGAGTGGAAAGTGTGACAATTGGGTGCTTCTTTGACATCCACGTGAAAGCAGTGTTTCCCATGAAGAATACAAATCCAGAGGTACTCTTTCGATCATCTAAATCTCCACTCCAATCGCTATCGCTATATCCAACAAGCTTGTAATCATCAGAGAATGAGTATAATAAGCCAAAATCAATTGTACCTTTTATATAGCGAATGATTCTTTTTGCAGCTTTAAAATGGGTGATTGTTGGATTCTCCATATAGCGACTAATGAGCCCAACGGCATAGAGAATGTCTGGCCTCGTACGTGTTAAGTAACGCAAACTTCCAACAAGGCTCTTGAAAAAAGTTGGATCAACTCTTTCTTCTTCGTCATGTTTGGACAATTTGACTCCGTATTCCATTGGCGTACTTACGGGCTTGCAATCATGCATCTTGAACTTCTTGAGTATTTCCCTTGCATAGCATTCTTGGGAAATGAATATGCCTTCTTCCTTTTGCTTGACTTCAATGCCCAGGTAGTATGCCATTAGTCCAATGTCAGTCATCTCGAACTCTTTCACCATCACTCTCATAAACTCTTCAAATAACTTTGGATTGCTTCCAGTGAAAATGAGATCATCCACATACAGGCATACAATCAAGATGTCTCCATCTTTGACTTTGACGTAGAGAGCATGTTCATGTGGGCATTTGGTGAAGCCATTCTCTTTGAAATATTTGTTGATTCTACTATTCCATGCCTTTGGTGCATGCTTTAACCCATAAAGTGCCTTTTTCAATCTCAGAACTTTGTCTTCATATCCTTCCACCACATAGCCCAATGGCCGTTTGATGTAGACTTCTTCTTTGAGAAATCCATTTAAAAGCAGACTTTACATCCATTTGATGAATCTTCCACTTGTTTTTGGGCTGCTAAAGAAATGATTAGTCTTATAGTTTCCATTCAGACTCACGAGAGCAAATACCTCATCATAGTCGATGCCGACTTTTGACTATAGCCTTTTGCAACTAACCTCGCCTTGTGCCTTTCAATCTCACCCTTGACATTTCTCTTCGTCTTGTAAACCCATTTGACACCGATGGCTTTGTGACCTTTGGGAAGTGTAGTAAGTTCCCAAGTGTAATTCTTCACTATGGCTTTGATTTCTTCATCCATTGCGATTCTACATTTTTCATCTTGTACAACTTCTTCGAAGTAAACTGGCTCACAATCAGCAAAGAGGCAAAATAGAGTGAGATTATCATGTCTCTCAGTTACCTCATAGAGATCTTGAAGACTCCTCGATGCGTTCTTGAGTTCTTTCACTTAAGAAAGATGGTGGTGAATCTCCATGTGTGATTGATGCTGGTGAGATAGGTGGACTAACCAACTCTTGTACTACTTGCTCCTTTATTGTATGTTCATTTTCTTCAAAAGGAAAAAAATTGAAGTCATCCACATGAGAGCCAAAATCCCATTTTCCTTCTTCCTCAAAGATTACATCTCGGCTAATCACGATCTTTCCGTTGTCTGGATTGTACAACTTGTATCCTTTAGAATTGATGTCATAGCCGAGTGAAGATGAACTTCTCACTTTTATCATCCGACTTGGCTCTTCTCTCATCGGTACATGTATATGGGCAATGCTTCCAAAACTCTCGGATGGGTTATGCGGGCTTTCTTCCGATCCATGCTTCTTGCGGTGTCTTGCCCGCACACTTCTTGTTGGAGATCGGTTGGATAAATAGATTGCACAAGCAACGACTTCAACTCAAAATTCTTTGGGTAGTCTTTTGCTCTTGAGCATACTTCTCGCCATGTCGAGGATAGTTACATTCTTTCTTTCACGTAACACCATTTTGTTGGGGGATCTTGGAGCTGTCAAAGGCGACGTATTCCATTTTCGTCACAAAACTTCATAAATTCTTTGGAAGTGAACTCTCCACCTCGATCAGATCTCATGGCCTTGATTTGGTGTCCACTTTCTTTCTCCACAGCAGCTTTGAACTTCTTGAAAACTTTGAAAACTTCAAAAACTTCTGATTTCTGCTTTAAAAAATACACCCAAGTTTTTCTTAAAAAATCATCTATGAAAAGAAGGAAGTAGTTACTTTTACCAAGAGAGGTTGGCTTGAATGGACCGCACACATCAGTATGAATAAGCTCGAGTGGCTTCCGAGCTCTTGAGTTTGACTCCTTTGGAAAACTCTTTGGGTAGTCTTTTGCTCTTGAGCATACTTCTCGCCATGTCGAGGATAGTTCTGTTCTTTCTTTCTGTAACACCATTTTGTTGGGGGGATCTTGGAACTGTCAAAGGGCGACGTATTCCATTTTCGTCACAAAACTTCATAAATTCTTTGGAAGTGAACTCTCTACCTCGATCAGATCTCATGGCCTTGATTTGGTGTCCACTTTCTTTCTCCACTGCAGCTTTGAACTTCTTGAAAACTTGAAAAACTTCTGATTTCTGCTTTAAAAAATACACCCAAGTTTTTCTTAAAAAATCATCTATGAAAAGAAGGAAGTAGTTACTTTTACTAAGAGAGGTTGGCTTGAATGGACCGCACACATCAGTATGAATAAGCTCGAGTGGCTTCCGAGCTCTTGAGTTTGACTCCTTTGGAAAACTCTTTCTAAATTGCTTGCCAAGTAAACATCCTGCACAAACTTGATTAGGATGATTGATTGAAGGTAGACCTTTCACCATGTTCTTTCTTGATAGTAGCTCTAGTCCACCAAAGTTGAGATGTCCATATCGAAGATGCCAAATCCAGGTTGGATCTTTATAACAAGCCTTGAGACACTTTGCAACATCATTCTGAATATTTAAAGGAAACATTCTATTCTTCGAAATTTTCACTTTTGTAATTAGGTTTCCTTTGTCATCTCTTAAAAAAAAGACTATAATCTTTAAGATGAATATCATAGCCTTTTTCTAAAAGTTAACCTAAACTTAGAATGTTGCTTTTCATATTGTGCACATAGTAAACATTTGAAATTAGTTGGTGGCTACCATCTTTTATGCGAAAAAGGATGTTACCTTTTCCCTTCACTGGTACTTTTGAATCATCTCCAAAAGCGACGCTACCATTCACTGATTCATTCATCTCCACAAACATGCTTCTGTTTCCGCTCATGTGATTGCTAGCACCTGTGTCAAGATACCAAGTATTTTCTTGACCTCTATTATTGTCATTACGTGCTAGTAAAAGTGTGCCATCTCTATCATTCTTCTCTTCAACATAATTCACTTTCTCATCTACTATGTTGCTTGGAATTCTGCATTCTGAAGCATAATGCCCAAATTTTTGACAATTATAGCACTGCACTTGAGATTTTTCATACCTCGATCGTAGATTGTTTCTTCCTCGCCCTCTGTTCGAGCTTTCTCCTCTTTCATTATTGAAGGAGTTTTTGTTGAAATTCCAGCCTCGTCCATGACCATGACCTCTACCTCGTCCTCGGCCTCTTCCTCGGACATAGTGCCTTCTATCGTTGCTGAAGCTTTCTTCTCTTTTCTTTGGATTGATTTCCATCTTGAAGAGTTGTTCTTCGATCCCTTACTTCTTCTTCAGTTTTTCTTCATAAGCTTGCAACCTTCCTTGAAGTTGCTCGATCGCCATAGTCTCCAAATCTTTAGTTTCCTCTATTGTTACTACAATGAGGTCAAACTTGGAATCTACTGATCGAAGTATTTTCTCAATAATCCTTAGTTCTCTCAACTCTTCACCATTTCTTTTTAATTCATTAGCAACAGTCACAACTCTAGTAAAGTAATCAAAAATTAATTCTGATACTTTCATGTGTAAGGACTCAAATTCACCTCTTAGTGTTTGAAGACGGACTTTCTTAACTTGTTCCGCTCCTTTGTAAGAGGTTTCTAACTTCTCCCACGCTTCCTTTGAGGATGTTGCGCCAGCGATCTTTTCAAAAGCATCTTCATCTAATGATTGAAAGATGAGATACTTTCCTTTGTTCTCTTTCTTCTTTAAGTCTTTCAAATTCTCCTTTTGTGCCGCAGTTAAAGTACCTTCATTTTCTGGTACTATAAAGCCCTTTTCCACGACATCCCACATATCGTGTGCAACCAATAGAGCTTTCATTTTGATGCTCTAATTGTCAAATTTGCTCCCTTTCAATTGTGGAACTTGAAATGACATCATACCACCATTTGCCATATCTCACAAATCGAGTGAGAATTTGGAGATTCTGAATGCACGAATGAATCCGGAACGTCGAAAAACCTTTGGGAGGTCTCAGGTTAACTTTGGTTAACTCGGTGAGTTAACTTAGTTTCTGGACAGCAAACTTCCGATGGCGATTCCGGGCTCGTCTGAACTCCGATTAGGCTGATTCTTATGGCGTTACGTTCGTCTCGTCGAGAGCTTCGATTTGATATGCTACACGACTATTTTTATCCTCCAAACCTTACTCTGATACCACTTTGTTGGAGAATTTGAAGGATTAAACACAAAGCTTATTAGAGAAAGCTCAAGAACATTACAAGAACAATTCACACACTCTCACAAATCCCTCTCAAGAGCTTTGTTATGCTTCTTATTCTTTCTTGCTCTTAGACTTATATCTCACAACACAATAGCATAGGTATTTATAGTGAATACAACACAAACATAATCATAACAATACACATCACCTAGCACATTCCACTAACCTTTCATCATAACACCAAACATATTCCACTCACCTAACATGCTCTAAAGGAATCCTTTAATAGCATCAAATGTGTAAAGCTAGCCTCCACTCAACATTGTAGACCCATGATGATGAAGCATGATGATGGAGCATGATAATGGAGGGCCATGTACAACTCAACACCTTATTATTTTGTAAACAAGTTTATTATTTTTTTTTCCAACACATGCTTTACCAACATATCGCCATGGATGGAAGAGGGTGATCCTTTTTGACACCGGACACAAAATATGAGAAAACCAAAGTCACTCTCCCAAGAAATCACAAGCTCACCACCAAAGCAAACAACAAAAGGATACAGAAAAAAATTTCACCACCTAAAGTTGTTAAGCTAAGGATACAGGGCTTAAAACACTCACCACTCAATGGAATCTACCAAAGAGATATAGATTTTGATAATAACTCAAAATTTTTTGTATTAAATCCATTTCCTCCTTTTTTTTGTGACTACTTAAGCTTAAATAACTTTTCTCGGAACAACCCTCCAAGCATAGGTTTATTAAAAAACCCTTCAAATAACTTGACTTCTAAGACTAACATTAAAACTAGACATTAATGAAATATTGTATTCTCAAAATACAGCAAAAGAAATTTAAAAACAGTCTCAAGTCCATAAATATTCTTGTTGACTCAAAACTGAACAGCCTTCACTTAATTGATCATAACGTACTGTAGAAAGCTCCAAATTTAGATTAGTAAAATTCATTGGAAAGCTAACAGAAATATCTTTCCATTGATATATGGCTCGAAAATTAATTCGACCTCATGCAGTACAGTTTAATTCCCAAAAATGCCCCCCCTGCACTTCATTTCTGCTTACTTGATTAATGTAAGAACTTGAGCTGCACTTTGTATGACTTGAATACCATATATTTCAAACACCCCTGTGTTAGAGTGGCTCCGCTTCTAAGCATAATTCTGGTTCGAGTTCTACTGCAAAGAAAATTACGAAGAATAATGACGGGGAAGGATCTAAACAGCGAGCAAATGGTTCGAATGCTAGTTCTCGTCAATGTTTTAAATGCCAAGGTTATGGGCACATTGCTTCTGAGTGTCCTAATCGTAGGGTGGTTGTGCTTGTTGAAGAGGAGAGTGATGACGAGAATGTGGAAGACGATCATGAGAATCCTAGAGTCGAAAAGGATGTTGAAGATGGGGAAGTTACATATGCTAATCTTGGGAATTCTTTAATTATTCAAAAGAGTTTGAGTATTGTTTGTGAAGATGGAGAAGATTGGCTGAGAAAGAATATCTTTCACACTAGATGCACTTGTAAGTATATCTTTCACACTAGATGCACTTGTCGTGGAAAGGTATGCGATGTCATTATGGATAGTGGCAGCTTTGAGAATGTGGTAGCCACTGAAATGGTCAAGAAGTTAAAGCTCAAAATGGAGCAGCATCCTCAACCTTATAAACTTTCTTGGCTTAAAAAGGGAAACGAGATTGAGGTAAACACACGTTGCCTTATTTCATTTTCTGTTGGGCATAAATATAAAGATGAAGTTTGGTGCGATGTTGTTCCTATGGATGCATGTCATTTGCTTTTAGGTCGTCCTTGGCAGTATGATAGAAGAGTTGTTCACGATGGTTATAAGAATACTTATACTTTCATTAAAGATGGAAGTAAAATCATTTTGGGTCCTTCAAAAGTAGAAGAAAATTCTAAACCTATCAAAGGAGTGGAAAATAATTTGCTGACTGTTTCAGATTGTAAAAAAAAATTGGGAAGTGGTAGTAAAGTTTATGTTCTGGTGGTGTTTGAGGAAAATGAAGAGAGTAATGAGCCGCCTTTGATTATGAAATATTTTCTTAAAGAATTCTCAGATGTTGTTCTAGAAGAATTAGCACATGGGCTTCCTCCCATGAGGGACATTCAACATTGCATTGATCTTATTCCTGGTTCTGTTCTACCAAATAAAGTGGCTTATCGAATGAATCCAAAAGAGCACGAAGAATTACAGAGGCAAGTTGATGAGCTTCTAAGGAAAGGGTTGGTGAGAGAAAGCAAAAGTCCTTGTGCTGTTCCTGCCTTATTGGTACCAAAAAAAGATGGATCTTGGCGTATGTGTGTTGACAGCAGACCAGTGAATAAGATAACGGTTGATTATCGTTTCCCTATTCCACGCCTTGACGATCTTCTAGACCAGCTCTATGGTGCTATATTTTTTTCTAAGATCGATCTCCGAAGTGGCTATCATCAAATCAGAATGAGACATGGTGACGAATGGAAAACGGCTTTCAAAACGAGGGATGGACTTTATGAATGGATGGTTATGCCATTTGGTCTATCTAATGCCCCAAGCACTTTCATGCGGCTGATGGACCATTTAAAGTGTTGCAACGCATTGGAGATAATGCTTACAAGATTGAGCTACCAGATGGCTATGGTGTTTCGTCAAAGTTCAACATATCAGATTTGTCTCCTTATCATGAAGAAAATGATCAAAACTCGAGGTCGAATTTTTTTCAACAAGGGGAGATTAACACAGGGGTGTTTGAAATATATGGTATTCAAGTCATACAAAGTGCAGCTCAAGTTCTTACATTAATCAAGTAAGCAGAAATGAAGTGCAGTCTTGAAGAATTGCAGCATTGAGCTACACAACCAGCACCAGCACTTAAATTCATTAAGAATTGCTTATGAAAGCTAGCAGAGCATTAACCAGAGGCATCTTTACTAAGGATGAAAACATGAATAATCATTACAGTTAAATGTGAACCAGAATTAACTTTATATATCAAAAACGACAATTTCCGTTATAGCTATAAGCACTGGGATCATGTTGTAGCTGTTGGAAAATGACTTGTCGTATGGAAGCTTACAAATTGTGTATGACGGTGATCCCATGTCAGACTATTTCATCAAGTGAAACATGTGCTGGGTCAGTTGATCTGTTGTGATACATTCAGCTCTAAAACGGCAACTTACATACGTCGTTTTTGCAGTCACTTAAGTTATCACATGCAGTGCACATGGGAAGTATGTTAGAGGTGGTTAAAGAAGCGGGAAATTGTAACATATGCATTTACTTTATGTATTTATGTAAATAATTAAATTAAGAGGGGTTTATGTGATAAATTAAGAGGGGTTTATGTGATATATCATGAGGGGTCTAGTTGATATTTTGTGGGTGTTTATAAAAGGAGAAAACTGAGTGAAATTTGGAGAAAAACCGAGAGAGAGAGGAGAGACCCGCTGACTCGACCAGAAACCGACCCGAACCCGCGAAAATCAACCCGCTGTTTTCTCCCATTTCCGGCCACCTCACCTGCCGAGCATGGTGTCAAAAGGAAGCTTGTGAGCCGGTCGTCCACCCCCAGCCGTCTCGGGTTTGCGCGGACGATCGCCACCTATTCCGGCAGTCTTTGGCCGCGCTACCGGTTTGAAAAGCTTCCCCACCTCACCATCTTCCATTCCCGATCAGTCACCGGCATCGAGGAGTCCGATTTGCCGCCATCCGATCACCCCAAGGAGCCGCGGCTTCACGAGCTCGATCCAGCTTCGCCGCCGCGCGTGGGAGGCCACCACCGGCACCGTTGGACTCACTTCAACGGGAAGTGTCTAGCCCGGGCTTCCCCACCGCCGTTGGGTGAATTTCAGTCAACGTTGATCGTAGGGGCATTTTGGTAATTTCGCGTATTGAGGGTGATTTTGTAATCTGAATTGAGGATAAATTAGTAATTTTATGATGTTGAGGGTAAATTAGTAAATTATGAAATTGAGGGTAGTATAATTTTGGATTTTATTAGTAAATTACGAATACAGGATTAATACGGTAAGCCGGAAAAAATTGAGAGTTGTAATGTTAGAACGAATATTTAGTTTAAGCGTTATTTTTGCGGGATTAGTTCAAATTATAGTTATGGAAAGTAATTATATCGTTTCTGTAAAATAGGTGGATCTGCTGACGATAATTTACCTGCAGACTTGGGTGATAGCTGAGTCTTAAATTGTCAATGTGAGTGGAATATATTAAAATTATTTAATTTTTATATAGTAAGGCTTGTTTATGAAATGAATATTTAAAGTGCTTTCATTAAATGGTTTTTCGAAATAAATGTTTATTGCGTATCAATATTGTGTTAAATTATATTTATTCACTTATGCTCCGTATCGATTTTAAAATGGTAAAAGAGATGATTGATTTCCGAACATGATTTAAAGTGCTTTTATGTGGATTTCGAGCATGATTTTAAGAGTATATGATTTGATCTTGAACGTGATTTAAAAGTGTATATACGTTGATTTTGAACATGATTTAAAGAGTATATGATGGATCTTGGGCATGATTTAAAATGTATATATATATATATATTGATTTCGAGTATGATTTAAAGAATGATTTAAAGTGTATATATATAATGATTTCGATCATGATTTTAAGTTTTAAGCAAATACACATTCCTTCCAGATGAGATGAGATAGAAGGCCTTTGGGGCCCGTCTGAACACATAGAGGCTTTGGGCCGTATGTTTGGGCGCTTACGCCCTTTGGGGGCATATGCATGCAGACAGATATTGAGATATGAGACGGGGTAGTCCGGACACGATGTCGCTAGATAGCGTATCATAGCACGTCCGTCGAGATCCGGAGTATGAGTTATGCTGATAAGCATGAGATGGTACGTCCTTTCGTCTATCCGTGTAGCTCCGGGCATGATGGTACTCAGATAGTACATCATTGCCGTCCGTTGAGGTCCGGATGGGACTAGATTATCCCCTGGGTATTGGTTTAAGGATATTTGTTTTACTTAGTATTTGATATTTTAGTTTGAGATGGTATTTCAATATGAAATGTTTTTTATTGATTTTGTGACAGTATCAGTTTTGCTTATGTTCTGAATTTGATTGAATTGACAGTAATTTTACATTCAAATAATTATTTGATAAAAGTGATTATACAAGTGATGCATTTCTTTTTTAAAGTATTTTATATTTTAAAAGCTACTATCCACTCACTGAGCTCACTGAGTTTTATACTCATTCCATTTTATTATATTTTTCCCCTCTAGGAGATTACAGGTACAACAGTTAACCCAGCAGCTGTACCTAGTTGGAGTCATTTAGGCCACTGAGGTTGTTTGAGGCTATAGATTAATTATTTCTTTTGGTTAATGTATAATTATCATGTTTTGGAATTATACTAGGAATGTGATATATTAATTATGAAACGTGTGTATTATTGGATATGTAACCGGATGAGATTGGGTTAATGTAGTTGATGTATAATAAATGATTTGGGAGTGTTTGTGTTGTAATTGCAGGTTTGGGAATGTTATATATTTAGGGGAGGTTCTGCCGAAATTTCGGTAGAATTCTCATTAATAAGATGATTTTAATATTTAAGTTCAATTTCTTAAGATAGGTCACCTCTGGATATGGGGCGGTCGTCTCAGTTGGTATTAGAGCATGGTTCTAGATTCTGTAGACTTTACTTGTTTAGGAAGATTAAGTTTATAATTTTGATAAGGAGGAATTTATATTTTGTAGGCAACATCATGAATCGTCGTAGTGGTAGACGTGGTCGTGGCCGGGGCCGTACGCGGTCAGTAGCTGGGTTGACTCCTAGTGTTGTACCTGAGGGGGCAAGTGAACCTATAGAATCTTTGACATATGGGGCTGCACAACAAGCTTCTGTAAATGCTCCAAATATTGAGCAGTCATTTGATCGGCTAGTTTAGATTATGACTACAGCCATTCAGAATCAAGCTCAATTACAGGTTGGTAGTTTTAACACCATAGAGCGCGTGAAAAGCTTAGGAGGGAAAAGCTTTAACGGTACTGGAGAGCCACTTGAGGCCGAGTCGTGGCTTGTCAAGCTAGAGCGTATTTTTGAAGTGATGAAGTGCTCAGCGGAAGATAAGTTAACATTTGCCACTTTTCTACTTAAGGATAGAGCTTATCACTGGTGGTAGACTGTGGAATGTCGGTATCATGGGCATGCTGATATTGCTTGGGACATATTCCGTAAGGAATTTTATACTCATTATTTTTCGATGGTGTATCAAGACATCAAACGCAGTGAGTTCCTCCGATTGGTTCAGGGCTCGATGACACTGGAAGAGTATGAGACGAAGTTTATGGATCTTTCTCGATTTGCTACGGCTGTGGTGAGTGATGAGAGAGAGAGATACACCAAGTTTGCAGAGGTAGTTGAAGCAGCCAGGAGGGTTGAGCACAGTATTGCGGAGGGACGTAAACTTCAAGCATTGAAGTAGAAGCCAGAGCTGGACAGATGGTGGCTCTAGCAGTAGACCACCTAAGCGAGGGAGCATTGGTGCAGGATATTTTGAGGGCACTCAGAGGAGTCTTGGTATAAGCATCAGGGGAGACCCGAGGCAGATTGTCAGCCATGGCTCAGTGCAGCAGTCGGTGGGAAGTAATGTCAGGAGTCAGGGACAGTATGACATGAGTAAAGAGGGATTTCGTGATGATCATCCTATGGGTGCTCAACATGATTCTTGCCCTGTATGTGGTAAGAACCATCAGGGACAGTGTCGAATTGGAGAGAAAGTTTATTATCGTTGTGGCCAGCCTGGACAAATCAAGAGATTTTGCCTTACCTTACCTCAGGGTGACAATCCTGCAAGAGGGACATCCTCTCAGTATCAACCTTATCCTAGACAGACTCAAGGCCAGAGACTTGTGTAGATAGGTGATTCTACATCGACTGGTAAGAGCCAGACGACTGCTTCAGCTCAGAGAAGTCAGCCTAGTCGACCTCATAGTCAGGCTCGAGTTTTTGCTTTGACAGAGCAGGAGGCACATGCTACACCAGATGTTATTATGGGTATATTATCTATCTTTGGCTGTGAAGCACATATTCTTATTGATCCTGGATCTACACATTCTTTTGTTTCCCGTACGTTTGCTAAACATATAGAACGAGAGCCTTAACCACTAGATTGTGAATTAATTGTTAGTACACCTACGGGAGAGTCACTTCTTGCCAAGAGTGTGTATCGGAATTGTGTGATCAGAATGGGTGAGCAGGAATTTGAGGTGAATTTGATTGTTATTGATATTCAAAATTTCGATGCTATTTTGGGTATGGATTTACTTGCATCTCATTATGCTACGGTGGATTATTTCAAGAAGGAAGTTGTGTTTAATAAGCTAGGGAAAACTGTGGTGAAATTTTATGGGGAGTGCAAAATTTTACCCTCATGTGTCATTTCTGCCATTAATGTAAGACGGTTGCTTAGAAAAGGATGCTCAGCTTACTTAGCATATATGGTGGACACTAAAGTTCAAGAGTCGAAATTGGAGGATATTCCAGTAGTCTAAGAGTTCCCTAATGTATTTCCAGATGAATTACCGGGGATGCCACCTGATAGGCAGATTGAGTTTTCCATTGACTTAGTTCCTGGAACATCTTCTATATCCATGGCACTGTACATGATGGCTCCAGCAAAATTGAAGGAACTTAAGGTTCAACTACAGGAATTAGTGGATAAAGAGTTTATCAGGTCTAGTCCAAGAGTTTTGTTTGTAAAAAAAAAAGATGGTACCCTCAGACTTTGCATTGATTATTGACAGTTGAACAAGGTTACGATACGCAATAAGTATCCACTTCCGCGTATTGATGACTTGTTTGACCAACTTCAGGGGGCTAAGGTATTTTCTAAGATCGACTTGCGATTCGGATATCATCAGCTTAGAATTAAAGAGGACGATATTCCTAAACTAGCATTTAGAACCCGATATGGACATTACGAGTTTTTGGTGATGTCATTTAGGTTGACTAATGCTCCAGCATCTTTTATGGACCTCATGAATAGGGTATTTCACCAATATTTAGATCGATTAGTAATTATGTTCATCGATGATATTTTGGTGTATTCCCGAAATGAAGAAGAGCATGCTGATCACTTGCGGAGGGGTCTGCAAACTTCGAAAGAAAAACAACTTTATGCTAAGTTTAGTAAGTGTGAGTTCTGGTGGTGACATTTTTAGGTCACGTGATATCAGCAAAGGGCATTTATGTCGATCCTCAAAAGATTGAAGCAGTTGTGAAATGGGAACGACCTACAAATGTCACAGAAGTTCGGAGTTTCCTTGGTTTGGCAGGGTACTATCGTCGATTTGTAGAGGGATTCTCTAAGATTGCCACTCCGCTAACACAATTAACCAGAAAGAATGCCAAGTTCCAGTGGAATTATGATTGTGAAAAGAGTTTTCAAGAACTCAAGACACGTCTTACCCCAGCACCAATTCTTACACTTCCATCGGGCAAGGAAGGGTTTGTGGTATACAATGATGCCTCCAGGCAAGGATTGGGTTGTATGCTAATGCAACATGGGAAAGTAATAGCTTATGCTTCTAGAAAACTTAAGAAGCATGAACAAAATTACCCAACGCATAACCTAGAGCTAGCAGCGATGGTGTTTGCACTTAAAATATGGAGACATTATTTGTATAAGGTAACTTGTCAGATTTTCACTGATCATAAAAGTCTCAAGTATTTGTTTACTCAGAAAGACTTAAATTTGAGACAAAGGAGATGGATGGAGTTAATTAAGGATTATGAATGCACTATTGATTATCATCATGGCAAAGCGAATGTGGTGGCTGATACATTGAGTAGGAAATCTTCTAGTTCTATGGCTCATATGCGAGTGGCCAGTATACCTCTGTTGATTGAGCTGAGATCTTTGGGAGTTGAGTTGAATGCCGATAACTGCAGAACTTTGATAGCTAATTTTCAAGTTAGGCCGACTTTGATTGACAAAGTCCATCGGATGCAAGCATAGGATCCCCAGTTAATGAAGTTGATAGAGGATGTGCAAAAAAGTTTACAAACTGATTTCATGGTGAGAGATGATGGAGTTTTAGTGATGGGTAATAGACTGTATGTACCGGATATTGAGAAGATAAAGAGGGAGATCATGGAAAAAGCTCATTGTTCAGCCTACGCGATGCATCTCGGAAGTACAAAGATGTACCATACCTTAAGGGATCATTACTGGTGGCAAGGCATAAAAAGAGAGATTGCAGAATTTGTTTCTCGATGTTTGGTGTGTCAACAGGTGAAAGTCGAACATCAGAGACCTGCAGGGTATTCACAGCTGCTTCTTATTCTCGAGTGGAAATAGGAGCATATTACTATAGACTTTGTATCGGGACTTCCGCGTACCCAGCATGGACATGACAGTGTTTAGGTGGTTGTGGATAGACTTACAAAATCTACTCATTTTCTACCATTCAAACCATCTATTCAATGGATAAGTTGGGGAGTATTTATGTGGCTGAGATAGTTCGTCTTCATGGAGTACCGGTATCTATTGTTTTAGATAGAGATTCTCAGTTTACTTCGAAGTTCTGGACTAGCTTGAAAAATTATTTAGGTACGAAGTTGAATTTCAGTACAACTTTTCATCCTCAGACTGATGGCCAGTCAGAACGTACCATTCAAACTTTGGAGGATATGCTGCGAGCATGTGTTATGGAAATCAAGGGTAATTGGGACATTTATTTACCTTTGATGGAGTTTGCGTACAGCAACAGTTATCAAGCTAGCATCAAGATGGCTCCATATGAGGCTCTGTATGGACGGAAATGCAGAACTCCAGTATGTTGGGATGAAGTTGGTGAGCGGAAGTTATTTGGCCCAAAATTGGTTCAGGATACTAATGAGCGGGTGTACAACTTATTCGGGATAGATTAAAAATGGCTCAAGATAGACAAAAAAGCTATACAGATAAGCGTAGGCGGGAACTGGAATTCAGTGTTGGTGATAGAGTGTTCTTACGGATATCTCCTTGGAAAGGGGTACTTCGCTTTAGAAAGCGTGGGAAACTCTGTCCACGTTACATTGGGCCATATGAGATCATAGAGCGTATTGGTCCATTGGCTTATTGATTAGCTCTACCACCTGAGTTGTCCAGAATCTATAATGTGTTTCATGTTTCAATGCTCTGAAAGTACATGTATGATCCGAGTCATGTTTTATCGAAGCAACTGATTCAGTTGAAGGATGATTTGACTTACGAAGAGGCACCAGTTGAGATATTAGAGGGAAAACACAAAGTGTTGAGTTCGAAAACCATTCTTTTGGTAAAAGTGTTGTGGAGGAATCACACAAAGGAAGAGGCTACTTGGGAATCCGAGGACTTGATGTGAGCTCAATACCCTCATTTGTTTCTAACTGGTACGTAAATTTCGAAGACAAAATTTTTATAAGTGGGGAGGATTGTAACATATGCATTTACTTTATGTATTTATGTAAATAATTAAATTAAGAGGGGGTTTATGTGATATATCATGAGCAGGTCTAGTTGATATTTTGTGGATGTTTATAAAAGGAGAAAACCGGGTGAAATTTGGAGAAAAATCGAGAGAAAGATGAGAGACCCGCTGACCCGACCCGAAATCGACCCAAACCAGCGAAAATCGACCTGCCGTTTTCTCCCATTTCCGGCCACCTCACCGGCAGAGCAAGGTGTCTAACGGAAGCTCAAAATTTCTGGGGGGTTGCGGGAATGATCGCCTTCGATTCCGTCCGTCTTAGGCCTCGCCACCGGTTGGAAAAGCTTCCCCACCTCACCATCTTCCATTCCCGACCAGTCACCGGCATCGAGGAGTCCGATTTGCCTCCGTCCGATCACCCCAAGGAGCCGCGGCTACACGACCTCTATCTGGCTACGCCGCCGCGCATGGGAGACCACCACCGGTACCGTTGGACTCACCTCAACAAGAAGTGTCTAGCCCGAGCTTCCCCATTGCCGTTGGGTGAATTCCGGTCAACGTTGATCGTAGGGGCATTTTGGTAATTTCGCGTACTGAGGGTAATTTCGTAATTTCCAGCTTTGAGGGTGATTTTGTAATCTGAATTGAGGATAAATTATTAATTTTATGATATTGAGGGTAAATTAGTAAATTATGAAATTGACGGTAGTATAATTTTGGATTTTATTAGTAAATTACGAATACGGGATTAATATGGTAAGCCGAAAAAAATTGAGAGTTGTAATGTTAGGACGAATATTTAGTTTAAGCGTTATTTTTGCGGGATTAGTTCGAATTATAGTTATGGAAAGTAATTATATCATTTCTGTAAAATAGGTGGATCTGCGGACGATAATTTACCTGCGAACTTGGGTGATAGCCGAGTCTTAAATTGTCACTGTGAGTGGAATATATTAAAATTATTTGATTTTTATATAGTAAGGCTTGTTTATGAAATGAATATTTAAAGTGCTTTCATTAAATGGTTTTCCGAAATAAATGTTTATTGCGTATCAATATTGTGTTAAATTATATTTATTCACTTATGCTCCGTATCGATTTTAAAATGGTAAAAGAGATGATTGATTTCCGAACATGATTTAAAGTGCTTTTATGTGGATTTCTAACATGATTTTAAGAGTATATGATTTGATCTTGAACGTGATTTAAAAGTTTATATATGTTGATTTTGAACATGATTTAAAGAGTATATGATGGATCTTGGGCATGATTTAAAATGTATATATATATATATTGATTTCGAGTATGATTTAAAGAATGATTTAAAGTGTATATATATAATGATTTCGATCATGATTTTAAGTTTTAAGCAAATATTCGTTCCCTCCAGATGAGATAAGATAGAAGGCTTTTGGGGCCCGTCTGAACACATAGAGGCTTTGGGCCGTGTGTTTGGGGGCTTTTGCCCCTTGGGGGCATGTGCATGCAGACAAATATTGAGATATGAGACCGGGTAGTCCGGACACGATGTCGCTAGATAGCGCATCATAGCACGTCCGTTGAGATCTGGGGTATGAGTTATGCTGATAAGCATGAGATAATATGTCCTTTCGTCTATCCGTGTAGCTCTGGGCATGATGGTACTCAGATAGTACATCATTGCTGTCCGTTGAGGTCCGGATGAGACTAGATTATCCCCTGGGTATTTGTTTAAGGATATTTGTTTTACTTAGTATTTGATATTTCAGTTTGAGATGATATTTCAATATGAGATGTTTTTTATTGATTTTGTGACAGTATCAGTTTTGCTTATGTTCTGAATTTGATTGAATTGACAGTAATTTTACATTCAAATAATTATTTGATAAAAGTGATTATACAAGTGATGCATTTCTTTTTTAAAGTATTTTATATTTTAAAAGCTACTATCCACTCACTGAGCTCACTGAGTTTTATACTCATTCCATTTTATTATATTTTTCCCCTCTAGGAGATTACAGGTACAACAGTTAACCCAGCAGCTGTACCTAGTTGGAGTCATTTAGGCCACTGAGGTTGTTTGAGGCTATAGATTAATTATTTCTTTTGGTTAATGTATAATTATCATGTTTTGGAATTATACTAGGAATGTGATATATTAATTATGAAACGTGTGTATTATTGGATATGTAACCGGATGAGATTGGGTTAATGTAGTTGATGTATAATAAATGATTTGGGAGTGTTTGTGTTGTAATTGCAGGTTTGGGAATGTTATATATTTAGGGGAGGTTCTGCCGAAATTTCGGTAGAATTCTCATTAATAAGATGATTTTAATATTTAAGTTTAATTTCTTAAGATAGGTCGCCTCTGGATATGGGACGAGTCGTCTCAGAAATGGTTTCTGGGTTTCTTGCAACAAACCTAGAACCAGCCATTGACTTCTATGACTTCATTTATCCAAATTCAAATATGTTGAAACTAAAAACTTCTATGCTTTTATTGATCCATATTTCAAAGAAAATAGTATGCTGGTTCGATAAGAGCTTAAATGAGGCTCTGTCTCCATTTCATATGTATATTGTTGTAGCAATTCTAGCTTCTATGCTAAAATTATTTGATTAAAAAAAACTTCATTTTAAATATTCTATACATTTTTAAAAAAAATGAAAAAAATCAAAATTTCATTTTTTGTCTTCATGATTAAAATATCCATCACAAAAATTTAGGTGTTTAATGTTTATTGCAATATGTTCGACATAACGCCTTAATTCAGTGTTCTTGAAGCTTCAAAATTTACTGCAAATGAGATGGCTTTCTCGTGACGATCGGATGAGGCAACAATCAAATGGTTTTTTTTTCTTTTTAAAGGGAGGGGTGGGCAAGCCCAAAGAAATTTGAACCCCCTCCCCACCCCCAAGGACTCGAACCCGGGCCGCCACGGCTCTAGAACCGAGCATTGCGACCAACCCGACCACGGCCTTGGGGGCAGGCAACAATCAAATGGTTGATACAAAAGCATTTAGAAGGTTTGTGCCAACAATGATCAAGAATTATAATGAGAGATATGCATGTGAGTCATCAAGAAGCATGAAGACATAATAAAGGTAAAATGTATAAAAATTTTGAGACACATGTGCAAGATTTGATTATTTATATATTCTTATTCTGTAACGACATACCGTTACAACATACTATAAAGATCGACACAATGCTCAGATCACCGTCGAATCAAAACCCCCTTAAATTTTGGTTTTAATTGTTAGTGATTTTCTTTTGTAGCTTACAACACCAATGGGATTTTGAAACGGTTCAAGATTTTAAATATTGGTTATAATTCCTTCAATGACAGTCTAGACTACTTTTGACTTCACTAACGTTGTTGACCACTCGAATCCTTTAAGCCAATGGTTTAAGAGAAGGCTTTAAACCTAAGAAAGTTATGTTTTAAGATTTTGATTATCTGAACAAGTGAACATCAACTATCTTACTCTTTTCATTTATAATTTCCCATCTAAATTTCATTTTTCTTTTTCTATTGATTTAGGATTCGCATGTTTGAGAAATTTGGAAGTGTTGGATCTAAGTGATAATGGAGTTCTAGTTGGAAAGAAGAGAAACACCATGAGAAATTACATTGGGGTGATTGTACGAGAAAGAATTCCAATCATATACGATGATTGGAGGAAAGCGTTACTGGACATCAAGGAGACATTGTGGACTCATTTTCAGGAAAAGTTCAAGTTGAGTCTCAAGGCCAAAACCCCAAGTGTTGAAATGGATAGGAGTTGCATTAAAGATCGTTAGATGTAAGTTGGCAAATGAATATATTTTTTCTAATGCAGCCAACTTAAATTCATTGAAAAAGCCTCCTCTTAAGTATGAGACCATTAGAAAAAAAGATTGGAAGATTTTTATTGACAAGGTTTTATTCGAAGACTTTCAGGTATGTTTAAAATATTGTTAGTTTATTAATATTATTGAGTACTTGTAACCATTTTAATTGATATCCACTTTGTACATGAAAAAAGTAAGGCAACAAAAGATAAAATAGTAAGTTTCTACCAGTACTATGCATTTAAGAAAATTAAACATGTAAATTGGCTGAAACTAAAAGCTAGCTAAATTATTTTTAATTTGACAATATAAGATGATACTATATGACTTTTGTCACATAAACCATGTTGAATAGATATAATAATTTTTTTTTTTCTATTTACATTTTTTGGTTGTTAGAACTTGGATCTTTGAACTAAACATTGTGTATAACAACTAATCAGCTAGCTCAACCATAGGTTGGACTCACATGACTTTGTGATTTAAAATATATGGTACAATGTGGTTCTGGCACCCACTAAAATAGAAAGAGACAACGATACGTACCTTGCTTATTAACTTCGATTTTGCCCAATTATTATTTCATGAATAATTTGTGTGTTATGACTTTCCGTGATAGCTAGTCAGTTAGAAGCTTTATTCTACAATTGCTTTAACTTAAAAATTACAATACTTTATTATTAAATAAATTCTAACATTATATTAAACTTTATAAATGTAACACTATTAAAAAATAATATACTAATTGATAACAATAAGATTTATTTGATTCATGCTTGTTAAATGTTGAATTTGATTGAATTATAGTATATTTAAAATGTAATAAGAAAAGTGGTTAATCTTTTCAAAAGCATTTGATTGCATTATGAAATATAATAAAAATTGTTGTATAAATAATGCATTTTAACCAAAGATACAAAACAACACTTAATTAATGGATAAATATAAAATTTGATTGGAAAAATGGAGGATTTTTTAGTATTTAAATTTTTTGAATTGGGTCCCAAGATCACTGGATCGGTAACAGAAGAATTGGCTAAAACTAAATACAAATTAATTAAGAGTATAAAGAGTTCGTTACTCTATCTCTCTTCGTATTATATAATAGGATTTGTTTTAATGATGTATGATTATTTACAATATTGTTTTTCTTGAATGTTTTACTCTTTGTTATTAGTTTGATTTAAGGCCTGCTATTAATTCTGGTTTTTTATTTGTTGTGTGATGAAGGTTATTAAATTATTATTATTATTATTATTATTATTGGATGATAATATTAATTTTTTTGGTTAAGTTCTCCGGTGAATGATTTATTGGATCTAATATAATAATTTTATCCTACGTTTATTTGTTAATAATCAAAATTGGCTGAAATTGGAATGAACTGAAATAGGAATGGAGAATGAAAATCAAAATAAGTTATTTACTCGAGGTGCAGAAATCAAAATCAGAATGAGCTGACATCTTATTAATGTGTTTACTTTATCTTAAAATCGAAATAAATTATTATAATTTTCTAAAATGCCCTTCATTAATTATTTTCCTTTGGTATTAATAATAATAGTAATAATCTTAATAATAACATTGTAAATAAATAAATAATAATTTATTAATTTCATTATTTTATTATATTATTATTATTTATTAAATATTATTGTAATTATAATTTATTTATTATTTTTTTATTAATTTCATTATTTTATTATATTGTTATTTATTAAAATATTATTATAATTATAATTTATTAATTTTATTATTATTATAATTATAATTATTATTCTTTATTTTTTATTGTTATTATTTATTCAACAACAACAACAACAACAACAATAATAATAATGATAGTAATAATCAATAATAATAATTATTTATTTATTTCGTTATTATTATATTATAATTTATTATAATTATAATTTATTAATTTTATTACTATTTTTATTTAAAATATTAATGTAATTATTATTTTTATTACTACAAATAATAATAATAATAACAACAACAACAACATTAATTAATTTTAATAATAGCAGTGACAGTGATAGAAAAAGTGATAAAAAAAAAAGGTGAAACACGGCTATGACGGTGGCTTAATTTTTTTCCTTTTTAATTGATGGAATTAATGGATGGTGGATGAAAGATTTGTGTATGGAGGGTGGTTGGTGGTCAAGAAAACTCTACTTAGCAAAGAAAGTCTCAGATACCACTTAACATAATGTGAAAGTAATATTATATTTTATTCTAACATACGTTCTTGAAACTTAAGAAAGAGGGATCCTGTATAGATGATTGATGGCTCAAATCATGGGAGGCCCAACTGAGTTTTTCCAGATGTCCGACATTATGTTCTGTCTGAATAGCCGAATGTTGACCCAAATCATACCAGGCCTATCTAAGCTTTTACAAATGTCCGATAGTAGGTGATGAATTTGTTTTAAAGAAACTATCTAGTATAGGCCTTACTTAAGTGTTCTTGGGTTTAAAGCTTCAGTGCAAAAAATTCAGCAAATCAGCTGGCTTTCTTGTGTTGATCAGATGAGGCTACAATCAAACGGTTGATTCAAAAGCATGTAGAAGGTTTTTACCAAGAATGATCGAGAATTATAATGAGAGATAAGCATGTGAGTCACCATTCACCAATCAGCATGAACATTAAATATACTTATATGAATTAGTTATCCTTTGTATTAGTCACTGATGAAATCCTGAGCATTGATCAATTGTTGGAGCTGTTAGGATGCTGCACCTTTATGCAATACAAATATTGAATGAGAATGAATTAAATGCAGGCTGGTAATTTCATCATTATTTTCTGTGCATCGCAGTGTTCATTCTTTATCACATAAAGTTTGCGCCCAAGACAGCCTTGAGCAGTTGAGCTTGAAGTTGATGTTCAAGAAGCCTAGCCGACCAATTTTAAACTATGGCTACAATTTTTTAAACTATCAAAATATTTGTAATATATTCGTTTTTTTAAACTATGGCCGGCTAGGCTGCATTTTTTTAAACTAGTCAACTATGGCTTCTTCTTTTTTTTTTTTAATATACTCATTTAATGCTGATGTTAAAGCCTAGCCGGCCAATTTTAAACTACCAAAATATTTGTCTGCCATTGTTTGTCTATGTGCTAAGTTGATGTGAGCCGTGTAAGCTATCAACTAATACTCCATTTGTCTCCCTTTTAATGCATGCGGGATTTTAGAAGGTTATGGAAATATATTTTTGCAAAAGAATAATTGACGGAGAAAGCAACGAAGTATTCTTTTTTGGAAAAAAGTACACTCGTTTATGACGGGTCTGAATTCGTCAGGCAATGAATTAACTGGAGACATCCCTTCGGAAATGGGATACCTTCAAGGGCTCCATGCATTGAATCTGTCACAAAATCATATATATATACGGAGGAGCTTTTCTAATTTGAAAATGATAGAAAGCATGAACCTCTCATATAACAAATTAAGTGGCCAAATTCCGCTTGAATTGTCTGAGCGAAACTATTTAGCAATTTTCAATGTGTCACACAACGACTTGTCAGGGCCAACTCCTAATACAAAGCAGTTTGCGAACTTCGATGAAAGCAATTACGGAGGAAATCCACATCTCTGTGGTCCAGCAGTCCTGAAGAATTGCAGCGCTGACCTACCACCACCAACGACGCCAGCAGAAGAAGATGAATCTGCAATTGATATGGTGGCATTCAATTGGAGTTTTGCTGCATCTTATGTGACAGTAATAGTAGGCCTGTTAGCAATCCTTTTCTTAAACTCGTCTTGGCGCACGCAATGGTTTTGTTAAGTAGATGCATGTATTGACCCATCGTCGCAGAAGCTGTTCCTAAGAAGAGCTTAAGCGAAAATTAAATAGGTTAAACATTTTTTAAGATTAAATAATTAAAAAAATAATGTTATACATACTTAGTTTGTATCTCAACTAATTATCTGATTGGTTCAAATGGTAGTATCACTCATAATAAAAATGAAACAAGTATTATCTAAATGTTTGTAATTTTCTTTAAAATATTATATTTTAATATTAACATAAGTTATATTTAAACTTTTATTTTATCCGCACTTCTTCACCAAAAAAATTGTTAGACTAATAAATATTGCAACAATCAATTCAAATCAATGGGATCACTATTAATATATGTTTTAAAAGTTTAAAAAATTCATATTTTCTATTTACAAATCTAAATTAATATGAATATTTCTATATTTAATTTTTTTTATTTTGTTGATGATTTAGATAATATTAATCAATTAATTAAACCTGGAAATAAAATTATAACATAGTGATTAAGAAATTATTTATATTATATTAGATTTCATTTAGAAAAAATTATGTTAATTATAATTACTTAAATTAATAATAAAATAAAATCATGCTAATAAAATTCTTAAAATAAAATTTAATTCAAAAATATAAATATATTATTTAAAATAATTTTTTATTAGTTATATATGTCAATATATAAAATAAAATTATTGTTTAATTTTTTAATTATATTAATTACTTATTCACCTAAGAATAAAATTGTCTAAATTAAAAATTAAAGATTTCTTTTCTTTATATAATTCTATCACAAACTAAACATTAGAAAAATATTTCAATCTCCTCTCTTATCCTTTTCTCTCATTTCCTCCACTTTTCTCTCTTCTCATTTCCTCACATTTCTTCCAACCAAAAATCACCTAAAGCGTATATTGCAGCACTTATAAATTATAAATAAAAAAATTCATAAAATTGATTATGCGGGCTCGCTAGCTAGCCTACGATCATGGCTTAGCCGGCGGGCCAATATTTAAACTCAAGAGTAAATTTGAGAAACTGGACCCCGTGAGAAGTTGGACTTGACCCAAATTAATAATTGTTGTTAAATTCAACTGAGGGAGCTAGAGCTGCAGGGCTACAACATTCAAAGCAAAACTTATTTGGCTCTATGTCAATTACATTACTGCATATCCTCACCAAATGAACATAATCTAATCTAATTACAACACATGAAAGATTATCAATTTTTTTTCTATTATAATTAATATATATTTTTTATTCTCTAACTGTATTTATAATAGTCAATAACTCTTCTGATAATATAAGTTTATAATATTACCCTCATTTTTTAAATACACTTTTATTCATATTTATTATAAATTAAATAAATCATATGAATAAAAATTAAAATAAAAAATAAACACTAAAAAAAGAAATATATAATTTGATGTGAAAAAATTGATAATAAAATATTTTTCTTGTAATTTTTAATTTTATAATATTTTCTTATAATAAAATTATTATAAGAAAACTTGAATGATAAATAAAAAATATATTATAAAGTAAATAATAAATTATTTTTCTTTTACTTTTCACATTTTATTTTAAAATATTATAAAATATTATTATAAGAAAATATCTATAAAATAAAAAATATAAGAAAAATATTTTATTATTAATTTTTTGTTTACATCAAAATATTTATTTCTTATTTTTAATACTTAATTTTTTTAATTTATATTCATATGATTTATTTAATTTATAATAAATAAAAATAAAAATACATTTAAAAATAAATATAATATTATACAATTATACAATTAAAAAAATATTAAAAAATAAATAATAGGTACTAATTATAATAAAAATGAGAAATCGACAATCTCCTCTAACATAATTTTGATAGCATCAGGAACATTGTCTTTCAATTGACTCTCTTCATCAAGGTCTCACTTTGGATTGCATTCATATCTTCAATTCAAAAGGATGGAAACAAAGAGGACAGCTTTGTTGGAAATCACTTTGGATTGCATTAAACCTATTTCACTCGCCAAAAAAAATACACTTGATACCTTTCCTCATGATATAAGCCCAAGTCATAACGATTGGACTGTACGCATGACAGTTGACAGGGGTGATATATAGTTATTTCATATCTAGGATTTGAAAAAATTAAGGTGGTCTTTATTTTTTTATTTAAAATTTAAATGAGTTTGAACATTATTAAAATTTAAATAGGTCTAAATGTATATATTTAAAAAATATTTTATTTTTTATTTTTTGATGTCTTAATATAAGTAGTAAGTTGTTTATTTTTATAAGATTAAAATATTTTAATTCTAATATTTTTATACTAATGACCTTAAAAATGTTATATATATTTTAAGTTTAAATAAATATATATTTATAATATTTTCTAATACAATAGTTTTTATATGTTATAAATATTTATAAGGTAAGTATTTAATATATAATTTATGAAAAATAATTTTGATAACTTTTTTTTATAATTTAATATAATATTTATACATAAAAGTTATTATTTAATAATAAAAGAATTTGTTTAAAATTTAAATTTAATATATGTTAAGTATTTAATACCAAATACGATTTAAGATCAAGTGAAATTCTAATATAACATCTAATAGTTAGATAAAAAATAAATATATTTAATAAGGTTATTTTGTGAGAAAAATAATAATTTTTTATTCAGACATTTTATCATAAAAATAAAAGTAAGAAAATTTCATTTTTTTTATTCAGATAAAAATATCTTACAATAAGACTTTAGATACAAAAATAAATAAATCAAAATATCATTAAGATTTCAGACAAAAAAAAATAACTCCTAAATTTGATGCAAATTAATTTTAAAAAATAATATTCTTCTTATAAATTGTACTACAGATATCACAAAATATAGTATTTTATGTTAATTATAAAATAAAAATAATATTATATATTTTAAATTTTTTATTTTAAATGATATAGTATTTATTAATTAATTTAATTAATTAAAATAAATTAATTATATTATCTTATTAATAATAACATATAATTTAAAATAATCATTTAAAATAACTATTTAAAATAACGTTATTAATGAAATAAATATCATTTTACAGAAACAAGACACTCACGCACATAAACTGTAAATACACATGCTCTCTCCCTCATGCGACAACAGCAGCCATGTGCAACACGCGCGCACGAAAACCACAGCAGCCTTGGGTCTCACTCTCCCCCGTCTGAAACAACAATAGCCATGGGTTTCTCTCTCCCCCCTGCCCTAATCGACTAGTAGAGGTAATTTGCTTCATAAATTCCAAGTTTAGTTGTCTCGATTTGTTGATTTGCGATGTTGAGCTTGCTGTGTAAATTTGGTTAGTTTTAATTTTTCAATTCTTGACTCTTCTTTTAAGCGGACAAATTTGATTGGCTTGATTTTTTTTAATTGTGACGTTGAGCTTGCTGGAAAATTTTGGTTGGCTTCAATTTTTTATTCTTGATTCTTGTTTTAAGTCGGTAAATTTGCTTGGCTTGATTTTTTTTATTTGTGATGTTGAGCTTGCTGCGCAAATTTGGTTAGCTTCAATTTTTTTACTCTTGAATCTTGTTTTAACTGGGCAAATTGTTGTTGGCTTGATTTTTTGATTTGTGATGCTGAGCTTGCTATGCAACTTCGGTTAGCTTAAATTTTTTATTCTTGATTCTTATTTTAAACGAGCAAATTTAATTGGCTTTAATTTTTTTATTATAATCCTGCTTGTGTTACTATTAGTAATTAGCTAATAAGGCTTAATAAAAAAAAAATACATACATTTCTATAAATATGATGCCGACCTTCAGATTGGTAGAAATTAAATTCAGATAGTTGTTTTCATTTTGTTAATATGAATTATTTTTATTTTAAAAAAATAAAGAATATATATGGAAATAGCCACCGAAGTTGAAGAGTTTGAGAAAATTAAGAAGGATGATGAGCTAATAATTTGAATGTCATTTGATAATAATAGCGAAATATTTATTTACTACAAAGGATATGGTTAAAAAAAAAAAAAAAGTTTTCGGTTATGCAGAGAACTAGCAGAAAGGACATATATGGGAGACTCAAAAATGAGACTTTTCCTTGTGTGCGAAGCAGTGAGACAAGAAGCAAGCATAATTGGTAGTTTTATGAAGTTATTTTGCATTCCATGGAAAATATTGAAGGGATATCAATTATTTGGTTTGGATTGTGCATGAATGGATGTTTTAGACTCATTTAAATTTGAATTACATGCATTGATCTCAATATGGCTCCTGCTTAACCTGCAAGTGGCTGGCTCTGAAAACATTGGGCAAGCTCTTTCAGTTATTTATCAAACAGGATTTGAGGCAAAAATGCAGGTACCCAATCAAGATAAGAAAAGCTAATATGTTAATAAGAGAAGATAATATTTTGCATCTGCTGAAGTCTACACTGAAAATTTTAGGGTTCATCATACAATTCGGAAAAAAAAAAAAAGAAGATAAAGATAACAACAGATTAATCAAATATACAACTTCAATATAATACATATTACAATAGATAAAATTGTTTGTGGGATATATTTTATAATAACACTTAGTTGTCCTTTCCATACTTATCCTCGGGCAATTGCCTTTTCTATTTTAATATTGTCGTCATTGTTGAAGATCTTTCTATTATTGCAGCATTTTTCACAAGCTTTCAGCTGTGAGTTTGAAAAATAACTTGTACTAGAAGCATACCGTTTGAACAAATTTTCGACAAATATAAAACAACAACACATAATGATGAACAAATTTTCCAGCAAAGTTTGGATCGCCATTGAATCAAAAGCCCCCTTAAATTTTGGTTCCAACTATTAATGGTTCCCCCCACCCCCCCTCCTCTTTTTGCAGCTTACAACGCCAATGAGAATTAGAAACAATTGAAGATTTTAAATATTGGTTATAATTCCTTCAATGAAAGTCTAGCACCACTTTTGACTTCGCTAACTTCGTTGACCACTCTATTCCTGCAAGGCAATAGTTTCAGTGAAGGCTTTAAACATAACAAAGGTATGTTTTAAGATTATGTTTTTTTTTTAACATCAACTACCTTACTCTTTTTATATATAATTTCCCATCTGATTTTTTTTTTTTCTCTTTTCTGTTGATATAGGATTAGCAAATTTGAGAAATTTGGAAGTATTGGATCTAGCAGTAACAGAATAACCGGTTCTTTAAAAGTGCAAGGTACCGTGACGTTTTACTTATTGTCCCTTTCTACTTGGAGATGGAATTCTATAAGTTGATTACGTCTACATATATTATTAATTCACATTAAAAATATTAACATAATATAACAGACTAACCCAAACTATTAAATAGATATTGTCTGTTTTGGGGTCTTATTATAACATTTCACATTGTTAATGAGTGACTGTCTAAGGTAGCTTACAAGCCTTGACTTGAGTTGTCCTAATTTAATATACGCGTTTTAGATTATAAATCCCAAAAATAATTATATGACAGGCTATATGCCTATTGGGTCTAAGTTGTTACACTGATAAAAGTAGTTCATTAGTTTTGTTTAATTTCATCGTATCCTTAAAATTAGGGCAATTGCTAAGTTACATTCAAAGTAACTTATTCCCTATACTTTTAGTATAAAAAGTAGTAACAAGATAATATATATTAATATATATTGTAATGGATGTAAGTTACTTTGAATATAATTTAGCAAGTCCTTTAAATTAGTTATTAATGAACAGAACTTTTTTCCATTTATCGATAAACCTCTCTACTCTTAGTTATTTCTAGTTAATTAAGAAAAGAAAAACTTAAGCTATTGAAATACGGATACAGAGAAATGAATAAAAACACAGCACAATCTTTGTCATTGCCTCTCATCTTAACAATACAAAGTTGATCCTTGCTATACAAGAAAGATAAAACTGTTCACAGCTGTAATTTAAATATAAGGGCTACTACCCCCTTTCAATCTAATGGCTTATATCAAAGTGTCCTTTGCAAGGACAGTCACATGACTATTTATTCATCTTGATCATATCTTCCAGATTGTTCTTGTTCACTTGCTGAGTCACCTGAAATGTCACTACATATTTTCCAGGCATTAGGTCGAACACCTGATTCGGGCATATAATTGATGATTATATGCTCTTTCAGGCATTAGGTCGAACGTTTGATTCATTTCAACAAACACTTTTGTTTTGTCAAACTTTTGCCCATTTCCTTTCAGGAATATGTCACTTGAAGAATCTGGTCGAATTGAGTATTGATGAGAATGAATTCGATGGTCTTCTCCCTCAATGTCTCAGTAACTTGACTTATCTCCGAGTTCTTGATCTCTCGTCCAACAAGTTAAGTGGGAATCTACCAATATCTGTCATTGCTAATCTCACATCACTTGAATATCTCTCAGTATTTGTCTATTTGATAACCATTTCCGAGGATCATTCTCCTTAAGTACATTAGCTAATCATTCAAGACTTGAGGTTTTCCAACTTTCAAGATCCATGGCTACCAAAATTTCAATTGAAAGTGCTCAATCTACGACACTGCAACATTAGTGGAACCATTCTAAGATTCCTTCAATATCAGTATGACTTAAGATACATTGATCTCTCTGATAACAGTTTGGTTGATACATATCCCACTTGGTTGCTACAAAATAACACAAAATTGGAAATCATGTTTTTGTTCAACAATTTCCTGATAGGAATTCTTCAATTGCCCAACTCCAAAAGTGATTTGCTTCATTTGGTTATTTCCAACAACAGTTTCATTGGTCAGCTCCTGGAGAATTTCAGTTTAATACTTCCAGAATTGGTGTATTTGGACATATCAAAAAGTAGTTTTAAAGACAGTATTCCTCCTTCCATGGGTTACATGGAGAGGCTCCTGTTTCTGGATTTGTCTTCTAATAACTTTTCCAGAGAATTACCGAAACATTTTCTCATCGGCTGTGTCTCATTGGATTTCATGAACCTGTCACATAACTATTTTGATGGGCAAATTTTTCCAAAATACATGAACTTGACCAAACTGGTATTTCTATTTTTGAATGAGAATCAGTTTACTAGGAGGCTTGAAGTGGGATTGCTGAATGGACATATATGTCCTAGATCTATCCAACAATATGTTATCTGGTCAACTTCCTCATTGGATAGGTAACTTTTCAAATTTAGATGTTCTTTTAATGACGAAAAATTCTTTGGAAGGTGATGTTTCCATTCAACTGAGCAATCTTAAAGTTGTTAGAACTCTTGACATTTCCGAAAATAAGTTATATGGGCCCCTGCAATTTTCCTCCAATCATTCATCACTTCGGCACCTTTTTCTGCATAACAACTCTCTCAATGGTACAATTCCAAATGCATTGTTACAGAGCTCCCAATTAACGACACTCGATTTAAGGGACAATGAATTCTCAGGAGATATTCCGCATTTGATCAATGAGGATTCGTGTTTACGGGCTCTTCTTTTGAGAGGAAACTATCTGCAAGGTAATATTCCTGAGCCACTGTGTCATTTAAGGAAACTAGCTATTGTAGATATTTCCTATAATACTCTCAACAGGTCAATACCTTCCTGCTTTACCAATATTTCGCTGTGGATGGAGGAGGGATTCTTTTACTAGATTTGTAATTTGGCATGATATCGCTGTAGAATTTCCTACAATAGTGAATTATTATAATTCTACTCTTCCCTTGACACTACCGAGAAGAAGATAATCGGAAATCAAGTCAATGAGTTGAAGTAAAATTCATGGCAAAGAATAGATATGAATCTTACAAGGATGATGTTCTACAAGGATGATGTTCTCAAGTATACGATGGTCTAGATTTGTCAAGCAATGAATTAACTGGGGACATCCCCTCAAAAATTAGATACCTTGGAGAGATCCATGCTCTGAATCTGTCTCATAATTTCTTGTCAGGATCTATACCAAAAAGCTTTTCTAATTTAAAAATGATAAGAGAACATGGACCTCTCATATAACAAATTAACTGGTCAAATTCCCGAGTTGGGTGAGCTTAGTTTATTAGCCATCTTCAATGTTTCATACAACAATTTATCAGGGACCCTTCCTAACAAAGGGCAGTTTGCGAACTTTGATGAAAGCAATTACAGTGGAAATCCGTATCTTTGTGGTTCAGCAGTCCGGAAGAATTGCAGCAGTGAGCTACCATCGACACCAGCAATGCCAGCAGAAGAAGATGAAACTGCAATTGATATGGTGGCATTTAATTGGAGTTTTGCTGCATCTTATGTGACTGATATTGGGGTTGTCGGCATCCTTTCGTTGAACTCTTATTGGCACAGGCAATGGTTTTTTTCAGTTGATGCATTTATAGATTCATGCTTCTATTTCCTGTACAAGTATGTATTTTACCGGCACTGGCTGAGGCAATCATAGATTCATAGGCCGGCCTGTTTTCTTTTCATTTTTTCCATTGTTCTTTTAAAGTGAATGGTAACTGGTTGCTTCCCATTTTCATTGTTAAGCCTATCAGATAACAAATTACGAGGGATGGTTTTTCCTGAACATATGAACTTTGACTAATTTAAGGTGGTTAAATTTGAGTATATAACAACCAGTTCAGCGGGAAGATCCACGATGGACTGTCAAAGGCCACTTCATTACTTGCCTTAGATGTGTCCAACAATATGCTCTCTGGTCAAATTCCTCATTGGGTTGGAAACTTGCTGAATCTCCGGGTTTTCTTATTGTCAACAACATGTTTTAAACAAAAGAAAGCAGACATGGCATTGAACAATCTGAACAATTGCGACATAGCATCTCATTTCTTTCTATAAAAAGTTCCAATAGTTCTTTTTTCTTTAAAACTAAGCAATCTTTACTCTTTCCAAATCAGTCAAAGCGTCGTTTGGCAATGTAATCACAGACAATATCAAAGAATAAAATAAAATAGAAGTACAAGTGTAAACCATATTTATTTTTCTGTTTATTTAAAAAAAATTAAAAATACTACAAATCCATCTATTCTTCCTCTTTTTTCACTTATGAGATGCCAATTTAAATGGTTTAAGGACTTTTTTTAGAATTTCAAAAAGTGTTTATAGTAAAACTTAAATTTTTAAATTTCGTAGTTAAGTGTGCAGAACAAAAAAATGTTAAGAATAATTGTAGAGTACAAATTTGCCATCAATTATTGCTAACCTCACAGCTCTTGAATATCTCTCTCCCTTGCGGGTAAAAACTTTGAAGGCTTATTCGCTTTTACTTCACTGACTAACTTTTCAAAGCTCCAGGTATTTCAACTGTCAACAAAAATAGTACATTGCAAGTAGAAACTGAAACATTCCCCAGGCAACCTACATTTCAACTGAAGGGCAAATTTTTGGACCTTAGGGGCGTAGGTGTCCTTTTCCCTTATTGATATTATTGGGCCTGTCAAATAATAATACTGAGGGGCCAATTTTTCCTGAATATTGGAACTTGACTAAATTAGTTTGGTTACATGTGAACGACAACCACTTCACTTAAGTGAGAAGATTGGAGATGTTCTAAACAAGGCCACTTTATTGAAATTTTTGGATATATCCAACAACATGGTATCTGGTCAAATTCCTTATTGTATTGGTAACTTGTCAAGTCTTTGGTTTCTTCAAATGTCGAAAAATTAGTTAGATGATACTATTTGTTTGGGTAATATCAGGCAGGTCTCCTCGAGGCTCTTTCAACTCGAATAAAATATCCCGAGGATAGTCTAACTTGAGCAGAAGTCCCGACCACTGGCACCAAGACGATCTCATCAAACGTCAAAGCTGTCGAGGTCATGGAATCAGAGCCGTTCGAGCTTCGAGCTCTATAATCTGCTCGAGGTCATCAGGTTCAGTCAAAGCACGTCAAGGTCGATGAATTTAGAGGCTGATCGAGACCCGAGCACAACTGGACCATCTTAGTCATTGACCGGATGGAGCGTAAGACCCGGCCCAGGGCAGCCCGACCCGCTTTTTCTGAATTCTTTCACACCTTTAGACGTCTTATCAGGGCCCCACATGGTATGGTAGTGGTACTATTGCCGATGGCCGGCACATGCCCCCACGGTGTCATCATTCCTAGCGCACATGCCCGACATGGTGATCTGGCCACGTGAACCGGGTTAAGGAGACAGCCGCGCATCCCCAGGGAATATTATGCCAATCCCGGCTGTCAGAGGGACCCAGACATCACTGACGCGGGAATGGATGCTCTTGGAGAGAAAGAGCAGGAAAAATGGAGGATAAAAGAAAATCAACGAGTACGTTACGGGGGTTAGAAAATTTGATCCACAGGAATCCCAAAAATTAACACAGGTTCTTCTTATCTCTACTTCCCTTACTTTCATTTTCTGAAAGAACGATTTTTTATTCAAAATGGAGGGCAAAAAATATCCCTTTCACCTTTCTGGTCTCTCTGACTAAGGGAGATACCAAAAAGAACAACCCGATTACTGACTTGAGCGTCGGAGGATTTTCACCGGAACATACCCGGCAACCCCTGACCCTATTCTCTGTGAGTACAGGTTCGAGAGATCTCTGTTCTCGAAAAGGCAGGTGGAATAGGATGAAGGAAACAGATCCTGCTCGAGCTCGAGCTAACTCGTGACGGAGGATTTCAGTCTTGTAGATAGTTGCGAGCAGAAGGTTTAGAGTACTGTTTGAAGATACGCGGGAAAATTGTATCAACACTTTAGTTATTCGGGACCAAAAGGGTCGAGGCACTGTTTGAAGACACGCGGGAAAAACTGCATCAACATCTTTTGGCGCTGGCTCGTGAGGATCGACACAAAAGCTCGATTTTCTAATACGTTCAAGATACACAATGCAACGATGAGGGAAGCAGTCGAAGAGGAGTAAGTCGGAAGAATCGGTAACCTTGAGAGAAGTGGCCAATGAGGCCCGGAATAGGGAGATTCGAGGAAAGAATGGATCGGATGGAAAAGCGGATGGAGACTCGTGACCTCCCATTACAAGAACTCGAGGAGGGACAGAGAAAAGCGTATAATGATGTTCCGGAGTCCAGTCGTGGGAACGCTCCCGTTCGGGAAAACGTGGGAGATGAGGCCTAGAGAACTAGGGCACCAAACGCTGCAGTGAGGGAGGAGACGAATATGGAGGAAAGAGGGTCTCGTCGGCATTTGCGGGATACGATTCGACCTCTCGTGCGGAGGAGTTGGAGGGGGAGGTGCGTAGATTGGCACAAGTTGTGGAGGACCTCCGGGGAAACGGAAAAAGCCCAAGTTGGAGAATAATGCTGGATAACGAATCTCCACTCTCCGCGGAGATCATGGGTGTCACGATCCCACATGACTTCCGCTTCCCGGATCTGAAATTTTCGGGAAAAAGTGATCCGCTGGTACATATAGAGCAGTTCAACGACATGGCGGAGTGCGAGGTGCATCGGTGACACGAGAGTGCGGGGCCTTCCCGCTCACTCTTGAGGGAAGGGCAAGAGAATGGTACCGCAGATGTGTAGGGAGTTTGTGGAGCAATTTCGGGGTGCGGTGACCCTTGAGGATGACATGATGGAGCTGTCAGAAGTAAGGCAGAGGGAGGGAGAGTCCCTCCGGGAGTTTGTCAAAAGATACCATAGGTCGGTCCTAGATCTTGGCCCGTTTAATCATCCCCAAGCGCTGAGAGGACTGAAGGATGGGATCTGGATGGGGAGACCATGGTATAATCTGCGGAATCCTTCGATCCGTTTATATTCGGACGCATATGAGTAAGTAAAATTGGATATGATAATTGAAGAGGAGAAGGCTGCAAAGCTGAGAAGTGAGCGGTCAATGGAGCGAGGAGGAAGGAGAAGAGGGTCTGCTCGAGGGCACAAGCTTAAGCGACGAGGGACCGGGTTGCCCATCGACCACTTACCGAGAGCTCCCCAGCATGGATGGTCCCCTGCCATCTCGCGAGTCTTGGTAGGGATCGCGAGAGTGCAGGCGTCATGATGGCCACACATCCCATGATCGGCCGCCAGCGGACTCGAGATGAACCACGACGAGGCGGATCGCACATTGCCACCCCAGGAGAATTTTCCCAAGGATAGGGGCGATCTGAGTGGTGGAGCGAGCCCAGCTTACTGAGCATATACGAGGTTGAAGGTATCTCGAGGAGATACTTGAGTGGTCGAGAGCGAGGCTGCTGAGCCCTCCAGCCGATAGCCAAGCCAGCTGGCAAGCGGAACAAGGGGCAGTTCTGTCGTTTCCATGGTGGTCACGGCCACTCCACATCACAGTGCCGTGATTTGACAAACCAGGTGGAGGATCTGGTTAGGAATCGGTACTTGGATGAGTTTGTCGAAGGGGGGCACCTGGTGGTTGAGCAGCAGTATGAGGAAGATGGCCGGGAGGGCCCACGATGGCAGGAAGTTCAAATAGGGCTCTGAAAAACTACTGCAGATATGCCGACCGGCCGAGAAGTCCTGTTCACTGCTCCTGCTGCCAAGAAGGCCAAGGTTCGGCAGATGCCAATCATGTCGACGGATGAAGACGAGGATGGGGTGCTGTACCCTCACGAGGATGCCCTGGTGGTAAAAGCCAATGTAGCAAACAAGGAAGTTGATCGAATACTGGTTGACTTGGGGAGCTCGGTGGATATCCTCTTCAAATCCACACTTGAGGATTTAGGAATAACAGGCGCGAGCCTCTAGCAGACGAGCACTTCCTTGAAAGGATTTGGGGGAGGAAAGCTAATACCTCTAGGAATCATCAAGCTAGCAGTAACCATGGGATCAAAGCCTTTCGAGAAGAACATGATCTTTGGATTTCATGGTGGTAGATGAAGCCGACCCGTGCCGAGCGATTCTAGGGAGGCCGTTTATGAGGATCGACCGATGCGTGTTATCCACCCATTACTTAGCACTAAAGTATCGAGTAAATGGAGTTTGTAGGGATCGTGAAAGGCGGTAGAGGATGGCGAGGATGCTACTGCTGTGGCTGCCAAAGAAACCATCGCGGATAACCTCGCTCGGACTCAGGGGAATCGAAGAATGGAAGGCGAGGCCGGTGAGAAGTTGGAGGAAGTCGAGGTGAGGCGGGCGACCCAGGAAGAAAATCTGAATCGGCTCGGGCACTTAGCGAGCAGTTGAAGGAAAAATTGGTGGAGTGTCTGCGAGCACCGCGAGATGTGTTCGCATGGACCTGCGAGGATATGCACAGGATTGACCCGAGTGGCGTGTCACGGTGGCAATCTGGAGAGATCTTAAGCCGGTGAGGCGAGAAAGGAGATCGTCGACCGGAGAGATACTGAAGCCATCAGCTGCGAGGTGGAAAAGGCTGCGAAAGTGGGATTCATCACGGGAGGTCTCTACCCAGAATGGATCTCGAGATGTGGTCTTGAGTGAAGAAGGCAAGTGGGAAATGGAGAATGTGTGTTGATTTCACGAGATGTGAACAAGGCACGCCAAAGATAGCTTTCTACTACCAAAGATAGACCAGTTGGTGGATTCTACGGTGGGGCACGAGCTGCTTAGTTTCATGGATGCATTCTCAGGATATAACCAAATTCCCATGCACCGATCAGACGAGGAATGTACAGCCTTCATCACTAATCAGGGGCTGTACTGCTACAAGGTCATGCCTTTCGGCCTAAAGAATGCAGAGGCAGCGTGTCGAGGCTAGTGAACAAGGTCTTCGAGCCATTGATCGGTCGGACTATGGAGGTATATGTAGATGACATGATCACCAAGTCTAAAGATGTGGAAGAGCATGTAAGGCATCTAGAGGAAACCTTCGCACTCTTAAGAAAGTACCGGATGAAGCTAAACCCAGAGAAATGTGCTTTTGGGATGAGTTCGGGAAAATTCTTAGGCTTCATGGTGAGTCACGGGGATCGAGGCCAATCAGGAGAAGATAAGAGCGATGGTGGAAATGAGGTCCCTCGTAGCCTCGAGGAGATACTGAAGTCGGCCGTGAGTGGCATCCCTCAGCGAGGTTCGTATCTCGAGCCACGGATAAATCTTGAGTCTTCTTCGGGAAATGAAGAAGGCGGGAAGACAAAGTGGACTCCAGAATCGAGGAGGCGTTCCAGCGATGAAATAATATCTGTTGAAAGCTCAGATTCTTGTCGACACCTCGGCGGGAGAGTCTTGTTCTATACTTGGTACGTGTCCCGATGGGCAGCGAGCTCGGTCTTGGTAAGGGAGGAGTTAGGGATACGAGTACCACATCTATTACACGACGAGCTTTGCTAGAAGCAGAGACCGGTATCCACTGATGGAGAGTGGGCACTGCCACAGTCACGTGACCGAAGGCGAGGCCTTATTTTCGGGCACGTTCGGTGGTGGTTCTAACAAACCAACCCTCGGGCAAACTTTGTACAAGCACGAGACTTACGGAAGGCTGGTAAAATGGTCGAGTGGAGTTGAGCGAGTTTGACATTAATTACCGACCGAGACGACCATAAAAGCATAGTCTTTAGGCGATTTAGTGGTCGAGTGCAGTGAGGGATAAGGAGGCGGAGAGCGAGCCCCAGTCGAGTTCCAGGGCCTCGACCAACATGTGGATAGTCACGATAGATGGATCCTATGGAAATCGAGGAGCGGGAGGCGGGAGTTGTGCTCTTAAGTCACGAAGGGGCAGAGATGCTGATCTGTTGTGAAATTAGAGTTCGAAGTCACCAACAATCGGGTCGAGTACTGAAGGCTGTAATGGCGGGATTGAAGCTCGCCTCGGTAGTAAGCGGAGGAGGTAAAGCTTGAGCAGGACTCACGGTTGGTAACAAACCACCTCGGCGAGAGCTTTCGGGCGAAGGGAGAAAATGGAGGCTACCTCCGGAAGGTAAAGCGGTAATGGGGAGTTTCAGAGCTATCGAGGTGGAGCAAATCCCGAGGGAGAAGAATTTTCGAGCTAATATGATAGCTCGCTTGGCAGCCGCATCGGATCCTAAATCACCAAAGTCTATCCCTTTTGAAATGAAGACCTGCTCAAGTAACGAGTAGGAGGACGAGGTAATGAGCTTATCGACGAGCAGCACCTGGATAGAGCTGATTGTTTCTTACCTCAAGGAAGGGACAGTGCCGGCTGATAAGAAGCAGGCAAGAAAGCTAAGGTGCAAAGCGGCTAGGTACACTCTCATCGATGGGGTCTTATATAGACGGGGGTACACTCTCCCGTTGCTGCGGTGCTTAGACCAGAGGAGGCTGATTATGTCCTCAGGAGATACTACGAGGAATATGTGGAAATCACTACGGCGCGAGATCCTTGGCGTTCGAGGCCTTGAGGCAAGGATACTTTGGCCTCGCGTGCATCGAGATGCTCGGGAGAAGACAAGAAGGCTGCAAGAGTTGCCAAGCTTTGCCAACTACCTAACTCGACCTCAGGAGAACCTCACAGTGATGAACTCGCCATGGCCGTTTGCTCAATGGGGAATTGATTTGATCGGGCCACTGTCGAAGGGGAAAGCATCCGCCACCCATGCCGTAGTCGTGATTGATTATTTCACCAAATGGGTCGAAGTGGGAGCCTTGAGCGGCATCACGGAAGGTAAAACCACGACTTCGTTTGGAAGAATGTGATTTGCAGGTATGGGATCCCTCATGCATTGGTCACAGACAATGGGAGACAGTTTGATAATGTCAAATTCAGAGATTTCTGCCAAAACCTGGGGATATAGTTGAAATTGTGTTCTCCCTCACACCCGCAGGCCAATGGGCAAGTAGAGGCCTCGAATAAAACCATAAAACGCCTCCTGAAGACAAGGCTGGGAGAACAAAAGGGAGCCTGGGTGGACGAGCTGCCTGGTGTCCTGTGGGCTTACAGAACCACTCACAAAATGGCCACTGGAGAGACCCCATTCTCCTTGGCGTTTGGGCACGAGCGATGGTTCCACTGATATAGGAATAGGGACACATCGGACGGAACACTTGATGAGGAGCGAAACAACGAGCGGATGTGTGCGGTGCGGATTCTTTGGAAGAGAAGATAGAAAGGGTCATTGCTTAAGATCGCGAGAATATCAACGAAGAGTGGCTCGTTATTACAAGCTGAAATGTACACATTCGCGGGTTCGAGTGGGTGATTGGGTCTTGAGGAAAGTCAACGAGCACGAAGGACCAAAGGCAAGGTGTACTAGGACCAAGTGGGAAGGCCCTCGTCGAGTCACTCGGTTAAGCGGGACCGGGAGTATCTCGGCTAGCTCATCCGAAGGACGAGAGGTCGAGAGGCAGTGGAGCGCACAACTCACGATGAAATATTTCCGATGAAGTCTCCTTGTATTGTGAAGTGTTAATGTAAGATTCCGACCCAAAATGGGATGTGTAAAAGTATAAATGTATATGAGAATAAGAAAAGCATTCATAATGTAAGTTCAAGATGAAGACCAGAAACACCAGAAAAAGCCTGGGTCAATTGTAGGCCCGGGCAGAAGTTCAAGAAGAACTCCTCGGCTAGAAGTCCCAAAGCCTAAGTCTTAGGCGGGGACGGTTGCCAAGCTTAGGTCGATTGCGAGACCGGCGGGAGTAACACAAGAAGAAGCTTGGGTCGATTCAGGGCCCGAGCGAAGTTCAAAAGAACTCCTCGGCGGAAGACCCAAGTCTAAGTCTTAGGCAGGACGGTGCCAAGCTTGGGTCAATTGCGAGGCCGGCGGGAGTAGCAATGAAGAAGCTTGGATCGATTGCGGGCCTTAGCGGAAATTTGAGAAGAGCTCATTGACCAGCAGTCCCAAGCCTAAGTCTTACAGGGACGGTGCCAAGCTTGGGTCGATTGCGAGGCCGGCGGGAGTAACAATGAAGAACCTTGGGTCGATTGCGAGGCCGGCGAAGTTCAAGAAGAGCTCCGGGGCGGAAGTCCCAAGCCTAAGTCTTAGGCGGGACGGTTCCAAGCTTAGGTCGATTGTAGGCCGGCGGGAGTAACGAGAAGAAGCTTGGGTCGATTGCGGGCCAGGAAGAAGTTCAGAAGAGCTCCTCGGCGAAAGTCCCAAGGCTAAGTCTTAGGCGAGGCAGGCGCAAGCTTGGGTCAGTCTGAGGCCGGCGGGAGTAACACGGAAGAGCTGGGTCGATTGTAGGCCGGGTAGAAGTTCGAAGAGCTCCTCGGTAGAAGTCCCAAAGGCTAAGTCTTAGGCGGGACGGTGCCAAGCTTTGGTCAATTGCGGGCCGGCGGGAGTAACATGAAGAAGCTGGGTCGATTCGAGGCCGGGCGGAAGTTCGAAGAGCTCCTCGGCTAGAAGTCCCAAGCCTAAGTCTTAGGCGGGACGATTGCCAAGCTTGGGTCGATTATAGGCTCGGCGGGAGTAACACGAGAAGAAGCTGGGTCGATTGCGGGGCCGAGTAGAAGTTCGAGAAGAGCTCCTCGGCCGAAAGTCTCAAGCCTAAGTCTTAGGGTTGGACGATTGCTAAGCTTGGGTCGATTGCGAGGCCGGCGGGAGTAACACCGGAAGAGCTCGGGTCGATTGCGGGCCGGGCGGAAGTTCGAGAAGAACTCCTCGGCTAGATGCAACATCTCACGCATCCTGCTGCTCATATCTTCACTTGGCACTAAACTGGACTCCAAGAAGTTTTGGGGTGTCGGAAGCTCCCTGCAGAGCTCGCATTTGTAAGGCGGTCTGCACACGTGCTTGAAGCTCTCCCCGATTGGATAAGAGGCACCCGGAGGCTGCAAAAACAACCAAGCAAAATAATGAGAACAGAGCTGGCGGGAAAGCGAAAGTAAAATCCACGAGACGGATAAGCGACACGGAGAGCAAAAATCTTAGAGGCTGGAGGGACCCCTCATCTGAGAGGTCTGGCTCGCCCAGCTCTCCCCAGCGAAGAAGAATTTGCTCTTCCGGTTGCCACGGAGGTTGGGAGATCGGTGATGGGTTTTTACCCTTGAGTGGAGGTAAGGTAATACCAACCGAGCATCGCTTTGGGTGCACTTCAGTCGGTAAAGGTGTCCGATTTCCCTACAGAGGCTCACCCGGATCACGGCGCTTCCGTAAAACAAAGAGTCGGAAAGGACCCTCCACCCATTCGGGTTCAATTACCTCGGGGCGGACGAAATCTGGACAAAACCACAGCAAAGTAAAGTTGGAGGCGGCTGACCCCGTTTAAAGCACTCCAGTAGAAGGTCGTGTATCCTTGGGGGACGGTGAGGATCTCACCCTGCCCGTGACCTTAAATCCACATTTTCGGGTATGTGGTAAGTCTGCCTAAGCCTATCTAAGTCCAGAGGGGTGGTTTCACATTTCATGTGGTCAATGGGGTATTCCCCAAGCTCAGACCTTTGACTAGCCCTTGCTCCTGGCGCGGTGAGTCTCGGCCGCAGGCAATTCCACTACGGACTAGAATCCCTCACGGGGATTATACTAAGGGGTTGTGCCTCACTAGAAGAGGACAGATCCCAGTGACATCCTACGAGACTGTTGGGGATTTGACATTTTCTTTCTTCTAAGGGTATAAACTAACGGAGTTCAGTGGGAAGAAAGCAGTGGCGGCGGGAAATGGAAGAGTGGCACATGCACGAGCATAAGGAAATGTAGTTGGCAGGAAATTACCCAGCGGAAAGAAGGAGATGAATAAATGGCGGAGAGCAGATTAATTTTCGAATTTGAACTAAAGTAAGCAAATAGAGGAAACGGTGAAGAAGTTGGGGGTTTTTAAAGAGGAAGACGCGTCCCTTCAGTTGGCGTGCGTGTTCGAGGACACGACCTTTCGGATAGCGTCCTTCGAATTTTAAATGCAGTCGGGATCAACCAGTGTCCCGTCTTAAATGCGAAGTGATTGAAGTGGGAGACAATTGGGAAACGTGGGGAAGCATAAAAGGCCGCAAATTCGGCCCATCATTAATGAGTTTCCAGTCTTATCTCGCTTCACTCAAAAGACTAGAAACTGGGGGACTGTTGTTTGGGTAATATCGGGCAGGTCTCCTCGAGGCCCTTCCAGCTCGAATAAAATACCCGAGGATAGTCTAGCTCGAGCAAAGTCCCGACCATCGGCACCAAGGCGATCTCATCAAGCGTCAAGGCTGCCGAGGTCACGGAATCGAAGCCGTTCGAGCTCCGAGCTCTCTAATCTGCTCGAGGTCATCAGGTTCAGTCAAAGCACGTCAAGGTCGATGAATTCAGAGGCTGATCGAGACCCGAGCACAACTGGACCATCTTAGTCATTGACCGGATGGAGCGTAAGACCCGGCCCATGGCAGCCCAACCCACTTTTTCCGAATCCTTTCACACCTTTAGACGTCTGATCAGGGCCCCACATGGTATGGTGGTGTTACTATTGCCGATGGCCGGCACATGCCCCCACAGTGTCATCATTCCTAGCGCACATGCCCGACATGGTGATCTGGCCACGTGAACTGGGTTAAGGAGACAGCCGCGCATCCCTAGGGAATATTACGCCAATCCCGACTGTTAGAGGGACCCAGACATCACTGACGCGGGAATGGATGCTCTTGGAGAGAAAGAGCGGGAAAAATGGAGGATAAAAGAAAATCAACGAGTACGTTACGGGGTTTGGAAAATTTGATCCACAGGAATCCCAAAAATTAACACAGGTTCTTCCTATCTCTACTTCCCTTACTTTCATTTTCTGAAAGAACGATTTTTTATTCAAAAGGGAGGGCAAAAAATATCCCTTTCACCTTTCCGGACTCTCTGACTAAGGGAGATACCAAAAAGAACAACCCGATTACTGACTTGAGCGTCGGAGGGTTTTCGCAGAACATGCCCGGCAACCCTTGACCCTATTCTCTGTGAGTACAGGTCCGAGAGATCTCCGTTCTCGAAAAGACAGTGGAATAGGACGAAGGAAACAGTCCTGCTTGAGCTCGAGCTAACCGCGAGCAAAGGATTTCGAGTACTGTAGATAGTTGCGAGCAGAAGGTTCAGAGTACTGTTTGAAGACACGCGGGAAAAACTGCATCAACACTATTCCTGAACGAGCAATCATTGATCGAAGCAATAACGAATTCTCTGGAAATATTCCTAATTGGATCGGCCAGAACTCAAATCTGCACATACTTCTTCTACAAGGAAATAGTCTCCATGGCCAGATTTATGACCAATTGTGCCAATTAAGAAGATTAAGTATCTTAGATCTTTTGCTTAATATACTTAATGGGTATACCTTTATGCTTCACTAATGTGTTGCTATGGATGGGAAAATATGATGGATTTAGTAACATATTTGCACTTGGGTATGGTGCTTATGTGATTCGAGATTCTTTTGACACTTAACACAACTCCAATCTTACATTGTGACAGTGGGATGAAATGTATTCAGCATCATACCGAGGAGAAGAAGGACTCACAATGAAGTAGGGCTGGACAAAAAAACCGTGGCTTAAAAAAACCCGCATTGAACCGGTGGTTTGGTTCGGTTACGGATCGGTTTTTTTTTTTTATAAATAACCGAACATATGGTTATATAAAAAAATCGAAACAATGGTTCGGGATTTGGTTCATAATGCATAACCGAAGAACCGAACCGAAAAACTGGAACATTTTTATAATTTTATTAAGTTTTAAAACATATTACATTTTTATTAGTTATCTGAAATTATTACAATAAACTCACACACACACAATTACTAATATATAAATAATATTTTCACCATAAAACAAACCCTAAAATCAAAACTTATAAACTCATAAAACTGTTGAGTCATTGATCTGTACTCAAAATTTGTTTTGCTCAACTCTATTAGGAGAGCGTATAATACAACTAAGTCAGGAGAAAGCTGAATTTTATGAATTAATTGAAACATGTAATATTGTTATTTATTATATTATTTGTTGTTATCTCATTTTTAACATTTTGTTTATAGAATTAATGATTTTAATATAATTGTTTTAATTTCCTATAAAATTTTTGAGGCCAATGAAATCTCAACAAGAGCAAATGGCTGTCCATTGATGTTTTTGGCTAATAAGCTTTTTTAATTAGAAAAAAATAGTATCTTGTTTTCATAATTTATTTATTTAATTATTTAATGTTATTTTAAATTTTTTTATAGATTCAAACATTGAGCTGGAAATTAGAAAATGCATGTTGATGAGTAATGAAATCATGAAAATGGGAGAATGTTGTTGATATTTGTTTGTAATTTTTGTATTTTGAGTTGTAACTATTGTTATTTTTATGTTTTTAGTCTTTGCAATTTTATGTTTATTTAGATGGTGCATTTGAGATTTAGTTTAAATTTATATTTTTAAATGTGTTTTGAATACTTTGTATTTATTGTCAATATTTCTGTATTTGTAATAAAATTGTGATGAAAAATTTATTCCATTAATGAAGTATAATGGGTTATAAATTTAAAAATTCAAAAATAGGCCAAATAGGCATAGAACCGAAAAATCCGAACCGAACCGAACCAAATGGTTGGGTTCATGTTTGGTTCTTTATTTATTTGGTTTTTATTTGGTTCTTTTTAAATAAGAACCGATTTAAATTGGTTCTGTTAAATTTCGAACCGAAACGAACCGAACTGAACCATGCCCAGCCCTACAATGAAGAATAGGTATGAATCCTATGAGGGTGACATTCTTAATAACATGGTTGTACTGGATTTGTCAAGCAATGAATTAACAGGTGATTGTTGAATTAAATTTGAATTTAATACCCTTGATATTGTATTTTTAATTAAACACATATTTTAGAAAAAAATTCGAGATTTACCTTGATTAGCCATAAGTCCAAGCTCAGAAACTTGTTGTGGAGCTTGTATAGGTTGCCAAAAAACATATCCAAATCGTGCAAGCTGTTTCCTTCACCTCAAATCAAAATTTTGATGAGAGTACTGTGCATATAAACAGTAAAATCGAGATAGAAAAGAGAGAGAGAGAGGTACACTACGCTCATTCCTCAAATTTTTCAACAGTTAACTCTCAATGGGCTGAAGTCACTTAAATATTGTGGCTAAGTGCATGAGCCCCTCATGTGTTAGTACAAAATTATCCATTCTATTATGAGCTATAATAACACAATTAAAGGTTATACTTATCCATAATATACTACTCTATAGGGTATGATAAAATCAGACTAACGCTCTAGCGATGGGAACCCGGCCACTCTAGTTACAAAACTCCAATAAGGTATCGAGAGGGCTATCACAGTCAGATGTGAAGCAATTACCCCTATTTGTAAAGTACCCCTCTTCCTATCTATATTTAGGAGGGGGTTGAGGCTATTTGATCACTTAATAAATAAGTTGTTAAGATTACTCCTTAATATTTGATATTAGTCACATACTAATTTGGTAAAACATAAAACAATTAAAATGATTTATGCTAGTCCACAATATGTGAGAAATAAATCCAACAATCTCCTACTTAGACGGCGTAAGTCATTATAATGATAGTTTTAAAATAAAATATTTTGAAAACAACCGAATTAATCAATATGTAAATATAGCAAAAGATCAAATGTGAGCAATCACTCAAATATAAACAAGTCTAAAATATGTCACAAGTATCAAATCATGTGTGCACCAACAAGATGCTCCATACAACAAGATACCTATAAACACGTGACTAAGTAGTAGTATACAAGTATAAACATGAAAATAGTATGAAAATGTGATCAACATGCCCATTTCCATAGAGTTCACATGTCTAGCAAAATGAGACGAAACCAAAATGTCTCTTGGACCATCGCTTCTATATAACCATAATGAGACTAGATCAAAATGTCTCAAGAAGCGAGCTTCCATTTCATCATAATGTGACTAGTGCCAAAATGTCTCAAGGAAGTTGTGCTTTCTTATAACCATAATGAAATTGAAACTAAATGTCTCAAGAAAGCACACTGAAGTCAAGCGAAAATGCTTAGGTTCAAAATATCCATATTAAGACTAAACCAAATGTCTCAGATCACAATATCCTCATGATATACATAATGTCATATTCGACCAAATATGTATACAAGATATGGCATATCAATGTTATATAACAATATGCATGCATAATAAAAAAATATAAATAATACAAAATCTCATTTAAGTTACAACATATAATACAAACCAGAACTCCTACTGATTTAACATATAAAAGAGGATTCTAACAATCTCATATGAGTCACATGATCCCTAAACACTTTTGGAGTTAAAGCTTTAATAAATGGATCAACTAACATGAGTTTTGTAAGTATATACTCTATTGATGCATAACATAGAGTAATTTTCTCTCTCACAGATAAGCATTTAACATCAATAAGCTTGGAGCATGAAGAACTCCCTATATTATGAGAGAAAGAAATAGCTACAGAATTATCACAGTATATCTTTAATGGCCTTGGCACAACCAATAAAAAATCTAGCCCTATGATAAAATTCTGCATTTATAAAGCTTAACGTGTAGCCTCAAAACATGCTATATATTCTACCTCAATTGTTGAAAAAGCTATAAGTGTCTGCTTGACATTCTTCCATGATATAACTCCTCCTACAATCATAAAGATATAACCATATGTAGATTTCTTGTCTTCCAAACATCCTACGAAATCAGTATCAGAAAATCCAACTATATTTAGGTAGTCAGATTGCTGATATATCAATGCAAGGTCTTCAGTAACTTGTAAATATCTTTGCACTTTCTTTGTAATCTTCCAGTGTTCAAAAAAAAGGATTGCTCAAGTATCTTCCAAGTACACTCACTGCAAAAGCAATGTCAGGGCGTGCACAAACTTGAGCATACATCAAGCTAGCCACAACTGATGCATATGGGACTATTTGTATTCTAGCTTTATCTACATCATTATCTGGATATTGAGACTTGGAAAGATTGTCACCTTTTGAAATTAGTGCTTTTCCAAGAGCACAAGATTATAGATTAAATATTTTCATAACATGATCAATATAGGTCTTTTGAGACAATTCTAGAATTCTTTTAAATCTATCATAAAGAATCTCTATTCCTAATACATAATAGGCTTCACCGAGATCTTTCATATTAAAATTGTATGACAACATCTATTTTGTCTCAAGTAAAAAATCAGTATCATTAGCAGTGATTAATATATCATCCATATAAAACACCAAAATGATGCACTGATCTTCAAGTATATATGCTGATCGACAATGTTTTCCTGAAATCTAAAAGAGGTTACAATATCATGAAATTTCAAATACCACTGTCTGAATGCCTGTTTAAGTCCATAAATAGACCTTTTAAGGTTACACACTATGTTTTCTTTGCCAAGCTCAACAAAGCCATCAGATTGCACCATATATATATTTTCCGACAAGCTTCTATTAGGAAAAGTTGTCTTCACATCCATCTGATGTAATTCTAAATTAAAATGAGCTACTAATGCCATGATAATAAGAAATGAGTTTTTGGTAGAAAAAAGAGAGTAGGTTTCTGTGTAATCAATACATTCTCTCTGACTAAAATCTTTGGCCACAAGTCTAGTCTTGTATCTTTCTACCTGACCTCGGGCATCTCTCTTGATTTTAAAAACTTATTTGCAACCAATTGGTCTGCATCCATCCAACAATTCAACTAAGTCTTAACCTCCATCATGGTACATGGATGCCATCTCATCCTGCATGGCATATGTCCAAGATGAAGATTCTAAACAACTAATGGCCTTCTGAAAGGTAACAGGGTTCAGGATTAAGAGAATGAACATCAATACGTGAAAATCCCATTACAGAAGCTGAATAAGATGGGATACATAAAACAATAAATTTTTCTCTTAATGTAAGATTATGAGGCTCAGTACTCCCATTATTCTGATCATTGTCAAAATAAATAGCACAATCAGACTTAATGATTCTAGTAGTATGGAAAGGATAATAAAACCTAGAACTTATTGAGCCTATACAATAGCCAATAAAATAACCATTAATAGTCTTCAGATCGAGTTTCCTTAATTGTGCATTATAAAGCCCTCACTTTTGTTCTACATCCCTATATATGAAAGTAACAAACACTATGTTTCTTTCCTGACCGTAATTGATAAGGAGTTTTGAGCACTAACTTACTGGGTACCTGATTCAAAATGTAAGAGGCAGTTTTCAAAGCTTTATCTCATAGAAAATCTTGTAAGGTAAAGTTACTCAACATGCACTGCACCATGTCAAGAAAGGTGCAGTTTTTTCTTTCTACAAGTCCATTCTGTTCAAGAGTCTCAGGCATTGTGTACTGAGTTTATATTCCACATTCCTGAAGAAATCTAGTATAAGGTTCAGGATTACGCTTAGTTTCATCATATCGCTCATAGTACTCACCACATCTGTCTGATCTTACTGATTTAATCCTTTTACCCTTTTGAAGCTCAACATTATCCTTAAAAACTTGAAAAACATATAGGGACTCGGATTTTTCAATAAGAAGCTCAACATGACCATAACGAGAAAAGCTATCGATAAATGTGATGAAGCACTTATAACCACCTATAGCAGCAGGAGTAAACAGCCCACAGATATCTGCATGTATCAACTCGAGAACCTATTAACTTATCCGAATTCTCTCTTTTCTGATTTTGATAGTAAATTTTGTCTTTGACACAATCAACATAAGTGTCAAAATTAGAAAAATCTAGATTATGGAGAATACCATTTTTAATAAGCCTTTCTATCCTCTGTTTGGAAATATAATCTAACCATTTATGCCATAATATAGAGAAATTTTCATCAACCTTTTTACAATTACAGCCAACAACATTCATAACATGAGCATTGGATGATGTCAGCAGCATAAGGAAATAAATCAATCATTTATAAGCCATCATATGGAGTATCACAACCAACTAGCTCTGAATTACGAAATAAGTAAATTTTTCTTTCACCAAAATGAAAAGTATAGCCACATCTATCCAAAATAGATACAAATATCAAGGTTTTCCTAATAGAATGAATATAAGCTATATATGATAAATTCAAAATTTGGTTTATTGCTAGATGTAGTCTAACAACTCTTATACTTTCAACTCTAGCCTTTACTCCATTGCCCAAATGTACAATCAGCTCTCCTTCATTGGGCTCTCTCATGCTTCAGAGTTCCTGTAAAGAATTTTTATATTAATGGTTGCAACAGTATCGAACCACTAAGTATTAGAATGAACATCAATAAAATTGGATTCAAAGCCCACAAAAGCTACATGAATACCTTTCTTTTCCAGTCATACTTTGAATCCTCTACATTCAGCTTTCTTATGCCCAAATTTCTTACAAAAATGACATTTTCCCTTATAGCCTTCAGAAGTGGAACCAGAAGTAGTAGAAGATTTGCCGCGTGAAGTTTTCTTTCCAAGCTTCTTCTTCTTAAAAAACTTGCTGCTACCCTTTGAAGAGGTTTTCTTTACACTCTTATTCTCTTAAGTAGTGGCTATCAAAGCAGTGTGGGATTTTTCCTTCTTCAATGATTCCTCTTATTGAACTACATAAGCAGTTAACTTATTGATATTCCAAGTATCTCTCTGAGTGTTATATTGATTTCTCAGATTGCCGAACTGTGGTGGAAGAGATTCAAGAATTTAGAATAATAAGTAGTCATCAGGCAAACTGACATCTATGTCTTTCAGCTTCTTATGATAACTGGTTATTTAGAGAATGTGCTCTCTCACCCCAGAAACACCATCATACTGGGTATTAGCAAGCAGTCTCAGAAAATTACCATTTTTAGCCTTGTCTACCTTCTTAAAAGTTCTTCCCACTGCTGCTAAATAATCTTTAACCTTGTCACATACAGTGATGCTATCTTTGATTGTTCTATCAATGGTGTATTTCATTGTGTTCAGACAGTGTCTATTGGATTCATCCCAAGTCATCAAGTCTGCCCTTTTAGTAGCAGTGCTCTTATCTATAGGCTTGGATGGTTCATCAACTCTCAAAGCCAAGTCTTTATTCAATATAAATAAATAGAACATGATGGATTTACGCCAGTCCTCATAATTTGTCCCAGTCAAAGTGTTATTAGGCATGTGAAAATAAAATAATGCCATAAACAATGATTCCTCATTTTACAATTCTCCATTAACAGCACAATATGTTAGACATCCTTTAACAATATAGGAGTGCTCTAACTTAAAGATAAAGTAAACAAGTTGAATATAGCACCAACACTAACCTATCACCGATAGGGCAATTAAGCCACTCAGTAGAAAATATTCAACAAATCTCTTTACTTACCCAAGCATCCTACCAAGTAAGGATTCACTGACAGGGCAATATAATTACTCGTATGGGTCTTGGTTATAGCAACAATAATTCATCACACAATCCATAATCAATAATTTTAAATGAACAATTAATTGCAAAACACAAATAATTTATCATGATTAGTCCTACGACAAATAGATACACAATCCCTCGAAATTGAAGTTTTACCATGCATATGATTTCATACATTAACTAAAATTGAGACTAAATAAGTTTTATAAAACATAATTAAAGCTTTTATCAAAATATTAAATCTAATTAAAATATCTATATGCCTAAAAAAAATGTATGAATGTCATGCCCATAATATACAATAATGATGGATTATTTTATAATTGAAATTCTGAAAATTTGCCAAAAAATATGAAAATTTTGTACTTAAATAAAGACTTTTCAGAATTATAGCTACTATTTATAATAACAAAACATTTGGCCCAAAATATAAATAGTTTCTAGTCTCTAATATAATTTCTCAAAGCTTAAGGGCCAAAATAATATTTAGAGAACATTTGAGCTATAACTTAATTTCATAATAGTTTAAGGATCACAATGATAATGTTATGGGCTACACGTAATTATAAAAAATATCACATATCTAAATGATATTAGCCCATGTTGACTTTCGGTCAATGATCCAATCGAAAAGTTTAGAAAATATTAAGGCCATAAGGTAATTTCATAAACATTAGGAACCGAATAATAATTTCACTGCACTTCATCTTTTTCCTCACTACGAGCAGCTACAGTAGCTACAGTAACATTTGCTTAAACAACCGATGTTGGCCACCAAAAATCAGGAAAAAATTAATTTTTTGCTCCACGAACATCACCCATGCATTATTCAATAGCAGTTTGATCAAATATGTTCAGAATCAAAAAATCTAAACATAAAAAAAAAATGTCATGGGTAAGTAAAAGCTTGATTCATCAATAAAATGGCCATTGTTCAAAAGGAAATGTATAACCATGTCTGATACCAATTGTTGAATTAAATTTGAATTTAATGCCCTTGATCTTACATTTTCAATTAAACATATATTTTGGGAAAAAATCGAGATTTACCTTGATTAACCATGAATCAAAGCTTAGAAACTTGTTGTGAAGTTTGTATGGGTTACCAAGAAACAGATCCAAGTCCTGAAAGCTGCTTCTTTCAGCTCATATCAAAATTTTGTTGAATGTCTGTGCATATAAACAGTAAAATTGAGAGACAAAAGAGAGAGAGAGGTGCACTGCACTCATTCCCCAGATTTTTCAACCGTTAACTCCTAATGGACTGAGGTCACTTAAATACTGTGGCTAAGTGCAGGGACCCCTCATATGTTAATACAAAATTACTCATCTCATTATGAGCTATAATAACACAATTAAAGGTTATACTTGTCCATAATATACTATTATATAGGGTATGACAAAATCATACTCATTAACACAATATTTGATCACTTAATAAATGAGTCTGTTAAGATTACTCCTTAATATTTGACATTAGTCACGTATTAATTTGATAAAATATAAAATAATTAAATAATTTACACTAGTTCATAATACGTGAGAAATAAATCTAACAGTGACACCCCCTCGAAAATTGGAAATTTAAAAGACATTCGTGCATTGAATTTCTCCCAATATATCTTGTCAGGTTCAATACCGGAGAGCTTTTCCAATTGGAAAATGATAAGAAAGCCTAGACATTTCCTAGTTCCCACAACAAATTAACTAGTCGAATTCCTCTTAAATTAGCCGAGCTAAACTTTTTATCCATCTTCAACGTGTCGTACAACAAGTTGTATGGGCCAAGTCCAATCCAAATACAGGGCAATTTGCCAAGAAGTTGTATTTGTTCATATTTCCATTGGCTTTTGAAATAATACGTAATAATGTAACAATGAATGTGATAAGACATAATAAACTGAACCATTCTCTTTTTTTGTTTAATTCTCTACTTTTGATCATTTATATGAGTAACAAGCCAGGGCATTCAGTTTTCTGTATGCATGAACAGAAACCAACTCCTTTGAAAAGTTTAATGACAGAAAGCATACAAAAACAGAGGATACATATTCTTTATTACGAATTCAATTGGGTACATAATTTCAAATTAAGGGTATGTTTAGAAGTGAGGTGTTGTAGCTTAAAAGCTATAGCTGCTGTGGAAAAAATACTGTAATTATAAAATAAAAGTTGATAATATGTAATAAATATAATTTTAAAATAATAATTTTAACAAAATTATTAAAAATATAGTAGATTTTGCATCATACAATTGAAAAATCATATTAACATAGCTAACATATCTTAAAAGTTATAGCAGTTAGCGTTTATCAAAAACTTTAGTGCTGTAATTTAAAAGTTACAGCTACCCAACATCAATCCTAAACATACTCTAAAGTTGCAGATTCTTAAGGGGAACTTGAAGGTTGCTTTCCAATGGAAACTTTCTTCATTAAGTTCTTCATACCGTTGATTTTAATATCTTCGATTCAAATGAATGCACACGATGGTTGCTTGGAGAAAGAGAGGATTGGCTTATTGGAGATCAAAAGGTTCTATTTGGTGGTGCATACGCAGACGAATTGCTTACTTCATGGGTTGATGACGGAATCTCTGATTGTTGTGATTGGGAGAGACTTAAGTGCAACGCCACCACAGGGCGAGTGATGGAACTCTCACTCGATTATATTTACCGTTACGAAAGTACCATCTCTAATAACTCTTCTGATAGAGCTATAATTCTGAATTTGTCATTGTTTCATCCTTTTCAAGAACTGCAAAGCCTTTACTTTTATGCCAATTACATTCATGGTGTCTATGAGAAAAAAGGTATGTACATCATTTCTTTTTTTTTTTACCTCATTTATATAAATAACTTAAAGGTATGTACAAAAATTCATTGCCAATCAATAAGACCGATTGACAAAAAGAATGATTGTTTTTTTTTTTTTTTTTAGAATATCAATGTTTCAATATATTATTTGATGTATAAGTTAATGTAAACCCAATCATACTCCCTAAGTTATTTATATAAATTCTCAATATCGTTCTTTGATTTTAATTCGAGCTTTGATTCAAATTCATGCAAGGATACAAATGAATTTATGAGCTTCAAATATCGTTTGTGTTATTATTTCAGTGTATAACACTAATTTATGAGTAATTTATAAAAATGTCTAAACATACATAAAAAATAGTTGATTATTGGTCAATATATCTGTTTGGGTAATATCGGGTAGGTCTTCTGGAGGCCCTTCCAGCTCGAATAAAACACCCCGAGGACAGCCGAACTCGAGCAGAAGTCCCGACCACTGGCATAAAGACGACCTCACTAGACGTCAAAGCTGGTCAAGGTCGAGGAATTCAGAGCCGCTCGAGCTCCGAGCTCTCGTGCCTGCTCGAGGTCATCTCTCCCGGTCAAAGATGGTCAAGGTCGAGGAATTTAGAGCCATCCGAGGTCCGAGCTCTCGTGCCTGCACGAGGTCGTCTCTCCCGGTCAAAGCTGGTCAAGGTCGAGAACCGAGCACTCCTTTCCTGCTCGCAGATTAAGTCCCCGAGCACAACTGGACAAGATTCGGCCCAGGGCAGCCCGACCCGCTTTCTCTGAATCCTGGCACACCTTTTGATGTCTGATCTGGGCCCCACATAGTATGGTGGTGGTACTATTGCTAATGGCCGGCACATGCCCCTACGGAGTCATCATTCCTAGCGCACATGCCGGACATGGTGATTTGGCCACGTGAACCGGGTTAAGGAGACAGCCGCGCATCCCTAGGGAATATCACGACAATCCCAGCTGTCAGAGGGACCCAGACACTACCAACGTGGGAGTGGACAGCCTGGAAATGGAAAGAGCGGGAAAATGGAGTATAAAAGGAAACGAAGGGGTACGTTACAAGGGTTGAAGAAATTGATTCACAAGGGTTCTAAAAAGAGAGACAGGTTCTTCCTATTCTGATTTCTCTTATCTGGATTATCTGAAAACATCATATTTATTCAAAAAGGGAGGGCGAAAAATATCCCTTTCATCTTTCCGGTCTCCCTCACTAAGGGAGATACCAAAAAAGAACAACCCGATTACTGACTTGAGCGTCGGAGGGTTTTTGCCGGAACACGCCTGGTGACCCCTGACCCTGTTTTCTGTGAGTACAGGTCCGGGAGATCACCGTTCTGGAAAAGACAGTGAAACAGAAAGAAGGAGACAGTCCTGCTCGAGCTCGAGTTAATCGCAAGCTGAGGATACTGTAGATAGTCTCGAGCTGGTTGAAGGTTCGAGGTACTGTTTGAATGATCGAGGCACTGTTTGAAGTCGCGAACAGAAGGTTCAGAGTACTGTTTGAAGACACGCAGAAAAAACTGCATCAACAATATCCAAGCATCTAATCGAATTTTTATTTTTATGCATGCTATTTAAGATTCAACAATGAAATAAATTATTTGATAATTTCAAACCCAAACTTACGCTCAAATTCTTTGAACTGTCTCAATCAACTTTAATTTTATTAGATGACTATCTCCATCAATTGTTGGAAAAAGTAGGATTGAGGATCACTTATATGTTGGCTTAATTTAAAAGTCAGTCAACATTTATTTTCCATTGAGTATTAGTAAAGCCTTTTTCCTCATTGGTCCAACATCGCAACAAGTGTAATTTCAAAATCTATTGTCTTAGTCTCCACCAATCATGATAAAATTTAATTGCCAATCAATATCAAAAATCGATTATCCCTTCAATTAATGTACACCACAATTTTATGAGTTTTTAGTAAAATGTCTAAACATGTGTGAAAATTGTTGATTATTGATTTTCACAAATTTCATAATATCAGACATCTTATCGAATTATTAATTCTAAAGCTCGTTTTTTGAAGAATTAATATTGGAATAAATTATTTGATAATTTGAAACCCAAACATACGCTAAAATTCTTTTAGTTATCTCGATCAACTTTTATTTTATTAGTTGACTAAAAATATAATTGATGACTTAATTTTGAAAGTAAGTAAACTTTTTTTTTTCATGTAGTATTAATGAAGCAATTTTCTTCATTGGTCCAGTTCTTAAAAATCTTGGTTAGTTACTATACAGACCAAAACTAATTGTTTAAATATGTACCAATTAATATAAAGATGGATTTATCAATCAATATCATGACCAATTGTCTAGTAACACCAAGATTGATTGAATCAATCTTTGAAAATCAATCAAAGTTTCAATTATAATAATTGTAACATTTTTTTTTTACTAATTTTCAGCACCGAATCAAATTTCATGTCATACATCATATGAAATATCATTTCAATGTAATTGGCACTTTTGTGGGTAAATTACCAAATATATATGGAAAATTACTTGATTAATGATCATCTAATAATAAAAAACAATTTACCTAAAATCTGATAAAATATATAATTTTTGAAACTCACTAAATATCTGAGAATATGAATTCTTAAATAAATTATTTGATAATTCAGTGCAAACCTAATCATACAATTAAAAAAAAAAATAATCGTACTCTTAAATTACATAAATTTCTAGTCAAGTTTTATTTTATAGTATTGACAATCTCCACCAATTATTATAGAGGAAAAAGAACTTATTTGGAAGTCAATCAACTTTAATTTTCTACGCAGTTGTAATAATATATGGAAAATAAGCACATCTATCGTTTTAATTTTGAAAGTCAGTCAACTTTAATTTAATTTTCGTCCTTTCAAGTGAATGTAAATAGTATTGAAGCTGCAGATTGAGAGCAATGGAAAATTAAGGCTTCTCAACATCTTCGATTTTAATAGCTTTGATTCAAATGTATGAACACAGAGGGTCCCAAGAGCTTCAAATAACACTTATGTATTTTGTCATTTCAGACTACAACACACTTTAATGAGTAATTAAATTAAACATGTATGAAAATTTACATTGATTGATTATCGATTTTCTAATAAATTTAAACTTATCCAACATCCAAACAAATTATTTTCGAAACACAATGCAAATCCAATGATACGGTTAAATTATTTAAATTCTCATATTCAACTTTTATTTTATTAGTCATGACTATCGCCATCAAACTATTGGAAATTTTATTGTTTGCAATCACTTTAATTTTATTTTCCACGGAGTATTTACGAATGTTGCAAAACATGAAGTGCTTACAAGTCTTCAAAGAAATTACCTCAAGATAGCGATGTATTGGTCATCTTGAGCTATAATAATATAATTAAATATTAGATTTGTTCATAATATATTATTATATATGGTATGATAAAATCAGACTTATTAACACAATATTTAATCACTTAATAAATGAATCTGTTAAGATTACTCCTTAATATTTGACATTAGTCACGTATTAATTCGATAAAATATAAAACAATTAAAATGATTTACCCTAATTCACAATACGTGAGAAATAAATCCAACATGACACCCCCTCAAAAATTGGAAACTTAAAAGACATCCGTGCATTGAATTTCTCCCATTATATCTTGTCAGGTTCAATACCGGAGAGCTTTTCCAATCGGAAAATGATAAGAAAGCCTAGACCTTTCCCAGTTCCCACAACAAATTAACTTGCCGAATTCCTCCTGAATTGGCCGAGCTCAACTTTTTATCCATCTTCAATGTGTCGTACAACAAGTTGTATGGGCCAACTCCAATCCAAATACAGGGCAATTCGCCAAGAAGTTGTATTTGTTTATGTTTCCATTGGGTTTTGAAATAATACGTAATAATGTAACAATGAATGTGATAAGACATAATAAACTGAACCGTTCTCTTTTTTTGTTTAATTCTCTGCTTTTGATCGTTTATATGAGTAACAAGCCAGGGCATTCAGTTTTCTGTATGCATGAACAGAAACCAACTCCTTTGAAAAGTTTAATGACAGAAAGCATACAAAAACAGAGGATGACGGAACACTCTTAACCATCAGAGCATTCTGTGATGATGAATGAAACCGAAAGCATATACTTTTAACTAACTAACGAACATAACAGTTTTTTAATCACAATTCAGGCTTTGGTTACCCGTAAACTTGTACTCCATAGAAAACATTTTTGATGACCTGTCATCACCCCTATACAGCATTTAATTACATAAACAAAATTTTGTCAAACAATTTCACTATCTCATCTTCGCGCTTTTAGTTTCCACGCAACGACCCGTGGGTTATGATTTCCACATGCAAGTCAATACTTGAACGTGTGGACTGGTCAGAAAAGTTAGACTTGACCCAATTGCATTACCAATGATGATATTTCTTTCCTGGATGTGATGATATGTTTTATATAAAATAATCATATTTACTCATTGCTACATATTCTTTATTACGAATTCAATTGGATACATAATTGCAGAGTAAAGAAGGTTGCCTTCCAATGGAAACTTTCTTTATTAAGTTCTTCATACCGTTAATTTTAATATCTTGGATTCAAATGAATGGATACGATGGTTGCTTGGAGAAAGAGTGGATTGGTTTATTGGAGATCAAAAGGTTCTTTATATCAATCAATGGTGGTGAATACCCAGACGAAAAGCTTACTTCATGGGTTGATAATAGAACCTCTGATTGCTGTAGTTGGAAGAGAATCAAGTGCAACGCCACCACAGGACGGGTGATGGAACTCTCTCTCGATTATATTTACAGTTACATGGCTACCATCTCTAAAAAACCTGCTTATAGAGCTATGATTCTGAATTGGTCATTGTTTTCTCCTTTTCAAGAACTGCAAAGCCTTGACTTATCTCGCAATTCCATTCAAGGTGTCTATGAGAATAAAGGTATGTACATCATTTTTTTATTAACTGTGTTTGTCTTGACTCCTAGACTACTAGGAAATTTCTAAAAATTGATGTGTTACTTTTTTTATTTTTTCTGTCAAATTGATCTTGTCAAGAGACCAACAAGCGAGAATTTTCTCAGCCTCGGTCACAAAATTATGTAGAGCAATCAATTCAACACCACCACAAATTTCGCCAAAAACAATAGGGTGTTTATAAATTAAAGTTTAATTAATACTATTTGACCTAAAAGCTACTAAATCATAAACCACCAACACTGTAAATACGAGTGAGCTTCAGGTCAGAATTAAAGTCTGGGACTTTTTGGCTAGGGCGTTAAACTGTATTACAAAATTGTAAATTACCTTTTCAGGGTTTTACGCCCTTGCAAAATAGTCCCAGATTTTATTTCTGAACTTTAACTTCGGATAGAAAATTCCCACTGTAAATATTATTTTGGGACATGTTTGTTAAAAAAAATCTTGCGAGTGTTGTTGGAAATTTTTAGAGTATTGTGTTTGAAATTTGCAAAAAGTGTTGATTTTTTTTTTTAACACGTAAAATTGTTGAATTGCTTTTAATGAAAAGAGAGTAATTTTTTACTTTACTCCACTTAACCATTTTTTATTTTTAACCTCATAATCAGTGCTTCAACAACTTCCTGAAGATCAATTTCAGGAGTGCCAAAATTTCTCTGAGTAAAAACTTATATGAGGAAAAGCCAAGAGAAAAAAATGAAATAAATCTTGAGTACTAAGTATTGCATACATGCCTTTACTTTACAGCTCACGATAGCTTTGGGAGTTTGAAGCAACTGAAGATCTTAAACCTTGGTCATAATAGCTTCAACGACAGCATATTACCATATTTGAATACACTAACTTCACTTACCACGTTGATCCTTAATGATAATAGAATTGAAGGTTCCAGAACCAAGCAAGGTACGTTTCCAAAAGATATGCTATGTCGCAATTTATAATCTTAATAAGCTGTCTATCTCAAAATACTTACTGTCTTGTGCATGATTAGTAAATTTGAGATACCTGCAAGTGTTGGATCTACGTCATAACCGAATAACAAGTGGTTTCATGACAAGGCTAGGTGAGATGGTGTGATTTGAATTTAATTGCCAAGCACTTATATTTGGACAAAAAAAAAAAAAATTGACAAAACACCGATAAAATGAATTTTAATAGTTCATTTTGTCAGTATTTTGTCAGCCTTTAGTCTCTTTAATTAGAATTTTTCTTAATGCTACGAGGCCTCGACACATTACTCCTGAAACTAACTGTAAAGTGATATAAATTTTCTTTTTCTGAATGTAGGTTTGACCAGTTTGCAAAATTTGAAAAGCTTGGATCTAAGCAATAATTATGGATTAACTATAACAAGTCAAGGTATAGCCTAACAATTAATTTCCTATTTTATTTATTTATTTTTGGTCATATTTATTTTTTAATTATTTGAACTTCATATAGAATTTAGATCATTCAGGTTTGCCCTACTCTATTGCCTTTTATCAGATCTACATTTAACTTAAATCAAACAATCAGTTGCATGAATCTACTCACAAGGTATAGCATGAAGTTAGTTGAGCCACAGGAATTTTTTTTCCCTGTAAATTTGTATTTGTTTTAATTTTTTTTTATGACATTACATAGTTTATAAAATTGTCACCACTATTTTCTTTTTTTCTTTTTTCTTTTTTTTGTTAAAGAGACAAACTTAAAAAAAAAAAAAAGTGAGACTATTTGAACCTCCAAAATACTCACTAAACCTCGTTTACTAACACAATCCATTATTATAAATTGAAAATCTATATTTTACTCTACAAACCTACCTAAATATCAAATATATCCATAGTTAACAAACTTATTTTTAAGACTAATTTTACTGTATAAAATCTGTATTCTAGCATGATTTTATTTTCTATTTTCTTTTTTATTACACTTTATAGATTTTCAACTAATCTTATACATGGAATCGGCTTCCTTTTATCTTTTCTCAACTGTAAGGTTTGATTAAAAGGTTAGTTTTGTGAATCTTCATCATATATCATAGTACATCAACTGCTCTGAAAAATTGTAATTCGATAGTTTGCTATCCTTATACTTCTATTTTATGATCTTAGGAGAAATAGTGAAGTAAATTGTCATTTTCTTTCTTCTTTGTTTAACTTTGTATTAGTAAAATATAAGTTGGAATTCACTGCAAGTAGATCAATATTATTCATTTGGTGGCATCAATATTTATTAACTAAATATGTTTTATAAACCTCTAAAAGCAACTGAAAACATTCGTTTGATCGTAATTCTGTATTGAATACTTGGATTTGAGCCGACGTTGAGGGATTTGGTATAACTCCCTCCGCCTTGTTCTAGTTCTGTACCCAGGAACAAAATAGTTTTATTGAATTATAATTGTTTGATCCATTATTGTAATTTACTTTATAGGCATTTTGGTAATAAAAATTATACTAAAATAAATTGTGAGTTTAATGAGTACTTTTAATTTGTTGGGTTCAAATAGCCCAACCCAATTAAAAATGTAACTCTTGTAGTAGTTTTACATAACTACCCCTCAAAAATAATAAAAACTTCTTTTTTCTTATATAGATCTTTTTCTTTTTGTCAATAATCTAAAGTGGAGGGTTTGACTTTCCCTAATAATTCTGTGGGAGTATTTATTTGATTGCTTACCATGGATTTTAGTGGGCTTCAATTATATGTTGGGCTTTGATTGAATATTTGTACTCTGTCTTTGTTTATATTGTGTATAATATTCAAAAAAAAGAAAATTACGTTTCTCCTCACCTCTCAAATCTTCATTTTGATGATTATTTAGCCCCTTTCAGTCAGTTTCCTTGCTACAATCATAGAGAAAACAACACGTGCATGCACTTTAATCTTAATCATACACTATAATGTTCGAATTTAATTAATATAATTTTAATATTCCATTTCTTTGATTGTTTGTTAGTTAGTTAGGTCGTTCCCTTTCTTTTTTTTTTTTTCCTAATCTCTCCCTCTGTTCAAAAGCAAAGATTAGGAGGGCTTTTCGATCGGTCACATTTTACTATTATTAAAATTTAGTACAGTTGTTTGTATGATTGAGTGGACTCTGATTCCATTTCTTTTTTTTTTCTTTTTTTGGATCTTTTTCTTTATTTCTGAATTCGAATCAAATATCAATTTTTTTTTATGCTTGTTGCTTATGCTCTTTCTTTCTTTTTTCTTTTTTTTTTCTCTTGTGGCAGAATTAGGAAATTTGACAAACTTGGAAGTCTTGGATCTACGTGGAAATAATATGACCAGTTCTGTAACAAGGCTAGGTATATTTGAACTTCCTTAAAGTTGTTTACCTATTAAAATGTTTCCAATCTAGTTGAAAATATTTTCTTAATGAGTGGTTTTTAATTAACTTTCTTTCATTTGCTACCCGATTTGAATACTAGAGAGATACGAGGTAAAAAGTTTAATTTGGACATTCGGAATTGCCACCTCCTACTTTTTAAATTTAAAAAAATAGAAAAAGACACATATTCTCCTAAGTTTTCAATAAGAGACATTAAGACTTTCTTTTTATTATAATATCTTTTA
>CM046813.1:20880333-20922970 GCA_025617385.1 Murraya koenigii | reverse complement strand
AATTTAAAAATTTTACCTTGGCTTTGTAAAGGACTGTTTATATTATTATCTCTAAGTCAATGCTTCAAGTTGCTCGATTGTAAATCCTGCACCAAGAAAATAGGAATGCTGTATATAAGGGTGCCGTAATTTTAAACAAATTCGATGTAACTACATGAAATTCAAATACATTACAAAAATTGTAAATAAATATTTGCGCTAAATATGTGAAAAAAAGCTTCACTGGTAAAAAATTCCTCACATACTAATAATCGTTCCAAAAAATTATTATTTTTACATAGTATCCAAAAATAATTTAATTTTTCAGCACATTTTAGCTTTTTATCCTACGATTCTATTTTACTATAAAGATTTACTTTAATATAATGGGATATATATCTGACGGGTTGTACAAATATTAGAAATATTTTTAAATAAAGAACATCATTAATTAAAATGTTTATTATTGTGCCTTTTTAAAGTTATGTTTCTTTATTATAAAACATTGTTATAGTCAGTGTGCCTCTTTGGAGTTAATGGCAGTAAGCAGTATGTCAGGGCCAAAAGGAGGTCTTAATCTTTTTTTTAAAAAAAACTTAAGGAGGTATTGATGATTATTTTCACAAACTTTAGGGTGTAGATGACTTTTTCAGCATTATGAGAATGAAAATATATCACTGTTGATTTAAAAAAAATGAGTGAGTGAAAGAAAGCGTGTTATAGTTAGAAAATAGTGATAGAGCATGTCACTGAACTTAAGTTTTATAAAAAGGTGCGGGTTCTAATTCAAAGATTTTTTGTGGTTAAGAAATTAGTTCGGTTGCGCATCTAGATTCGAAGAATGAAGGTAGTGAATTCAAAATTAAAAGTATAATAAATGGTATTAATTAAATTCAATGGCTAATATACTGCAACAAAGATTGAAAAAAAAGAGACACAAAACAATACAAAAAATAAAATTAAATGAGGAGTGATTGATGCACATACCTTGAAGTGTGGTTATTCACAATACTAAGATCCAATATTTTCAAGCTTGTCAAATTTATCAATCTATATACACCGGTAAAAAGAAAATATATTACTTTTCAAAGCATTGTATGCGATGTTGTTAGTGATAAAGATCGATTCTTAATTTACTTCTTATCTCCCGATCAAATTTCGGTTATATCTTAAAATCGAAGATATTAGAAGCCTTAATAGAAAGTTTCCATTGCTCTCAGTCTGCGGCTTCAATACTATCTACATTCTACTTGAAGTGACGAAAGTCTAAAGTTGACTGACATTTTTACATTAAAGCGACAGACATGCTCATTTTTTATATATTATTACAACTGCGTGGAAAATTAAAGGTTGACTGACTTCCAAATAAGTTCTTTTTCCTCTATAATAATTGGTGGAGTTGTCAATACTATAAAATAAAACTTGACTAGAAATTTATGTAATTTAAGTACGATTGTTTTTTTAGTGCATGATTATGTTGCACTTGAATTATCAAATAATTTATTCAAAGATTGATATTCTCAAATATTTAGTGAGTTTCAAAGATTATACATTTATCAGATTTTTGTAAATTGGTTTTGTATTAGATGATCAATAATTAATCAAGTACTTTTCTATATATATTTGGTAATTTACCAACAAAAGTGCCGATTACATTGAAATGACATTTCATATGATGTGCTGGCGTGAAGATAGTTTGGTGCTGAAAATCTGTAAAAAAAAATGTTACAATTATTATAATTGAAAATTTGATTGATTTTCAAAGGTTGATTCAATCAATCTTAGATGTTACTGGACAATTGATCTTGATATTGATTGACAATCAATCTTTATATTAATTGACACATATTTAAACAATTAGTTTTGGTCTCTATAATAAATAACCAAGATTTTTAAGAGACTGAGCCAATGAGGAAAAATTGCTTCATTAATACTCCATGGAAAATAACTTTGTACTTACTGTCAAAGTTAAGTCATGTCAATTCTTTTACAGTCAACTCAATGAAATAAAAGTTGATTGAGATAATCTAACAATTTAAGCGTATGTTTGGGTTTGGAATTATTAAATAATTTATTCTAATATTTATTTTGAGAAAAAACGAGCTTTAGAATTAATAATTCGATAGGAGTTTTGATATTATAAAATTTGTGAAAATCAATAACCAACAATTTTCACACCATGTTTAGACATTTTAGTAAATAACTCTCACTAAAGTCGTGGTACGCAGTTGAAAGGGTAATCGATTTTGATATTGATTGTGATTAAATTTATCTTAGCTGGCGGAACTAAGACAATAGATTTTGATATACTTGTTGCGATGTTGGACCAGTGAGAAAAAAGGCTTCATTAATACTCAAAATAAATGTTGACTGACTTTTAAAGACTAACATACAAGTGATCCTCAATTCTGCTTTTTCAACAATTGATGGAATAGTCATCTAATAAAATTAAAGTTGGCTGAGACAGTTTAAGAATTTAAGTGATTTGGGTTTCAGAAATTATCAAATAATTTATTTCAGTGTTGATTCTTAAATAACGTGCATTAGAATAAAAACTCGGTGATTGGATGTTTGGATGTATTAGCAGCAATCAACCATTTTTCATGCATGTTTGACATTTTAATAAATTACTCATACGACTAGTGGCACACCAAAATAATAACACAATGATATTTGAAGTTTGTAGATTCCTTTATATCCCTTGTAATAATTTAAATCAGAGCTCAATTAAAATCAAAGACCGATGTTGAGAATTTATATAATAACTGGGAGTATGATTGGGTTTACATTAACATACATCAAATAATTACATTCAAACATTGATATTCTAAAAAATAAAAACTAACAATCATTCTTTTTGTCAATCGGTCTTATTGATTGTCAATGAATTTTTGTACATACCTTTAAGTTATTTATATATAAGTGAGTAAAAAAAAATGATGTACATACCTTTTTCTAATTGACACCGTAGAATGGAATAGCCACATCAAAGTCAAGGATGTTGCAGTTCGTGAAAAGGATGAGACAATGACAATTCAAGAGATTATAACTCTATCAGAAAGTTGTTGGAGATAGTACTTTCATGACGGTTAGCCTGATCAGTTGAGGAGTTCCATCACCCGTCCTGTGGTGGCGTTGCACTTAAGTCTGCCATTCACAACAATCAGAGATTCCATCATCAAGCCCAGGAAGTGGAGCAATTCGTCTGCGTATACCACCAAATATAAAGAACCTTTTGATCTCCAATAAACCAATCATCTCTTTCTCAAAGCAATCACGCGATATCCATTCATTTGAGATCGAAGATATTAAAATCATGCAGTCCGATGAACATATATAAAAAGTTTTCCATTGGAAGGCAACCTTTAAGTTCTTCCTCAAAATCAGTAACTTTAAGATATGTTTGGAGTTAGGATTGGGTGGTTATAATTTTTAAATTATAATACTAAGTATTTGGTAAATACTAAGCTGTAGCTTTTAAGATATGCTAACTATGTTATATGAGTTTTTACTTGTATAATGTAAAATCATATTATGTTTTGAATAATTTTATTAAAATTATATATTATTTAAAAATTATATTTACTACATATTAATTAACTTTTTATTTTATAATTATAATTATAGCAACTCCAATTCTAACCGTGCCTTAATTTAAAATTATGTATCAAATTGAATTGGTAATAAAGAATATGTAGTAAAAATGATTCATTTATATAAAACATATCATCACATCCAGGAAAGAGATATCATCATTGGTAATACCAATTGGGTCAAGTCTAACTTTTCTGACCAGTCCACACGTTCAAGTGTTGACTTGCATGTGAAATCATAACCCGCAGTACTTGCATGGAAATTAAAAGCGAAGATGAGATAGATGAGAATTGTTTTGACAATTTTGTTTATGTAATTAAATGTACTATACAGGGGAGTGATGACAGGTCATCAAAAAGTTTTCTATGGATTGCAAGTTTACGGGTAACAAAGCCTGAATTGTGATAAAAACTGTTATGTTCGTTAGTTAGTTAAAAGTATATGCTTTCGGTTTCATTCATCATGACTAGAATGCTCTGAGTGAGTTAAGAGTGTTCCTGTCATCCTCTGTTTCGTATGCTTTCTGTCATTAAACTTTTCAAAGGAGTTGGTTTTGTTCATGCATACAGAAAACTCGAATGCCCTGGCTTGTTACTCATATAAACGATCAAAAGCAGAGAATTTAAAAAAAAAGAGAGTGATTCAGTTTATTATGTATTAGTCCATTCATTGTTACATTATTACATATTATTTCAAAAGCCAATGGAAACATGAACAAATACAACTTCTTGTGCAAACTGCCCTGTATTTGGATTGGGTTAGCTCACTACAACTTGTTGTCCGACACGTTGAAGATGGATAAAAGCTGAGCTCAGCCAATTCAGGACAGATTTGGTTTAATTTGTTGTGGGAGCTGAGAAAGGTCTAGGCTTTCTTATCATTTTCAGATTGGAAAAGCTCTCCGGTATTGAACCTGGCAAGATTGATGGGAGAAATTCAATGCACGGATGTCTTAGGTTTTCCAATTTCCGAAGAGATGTCACCTGTTAATTCATTGCTTGACAAATCCAGTACAGCTACGTAATTAAGAATATGTCACCCTCGTAGGATTCATACCTTTTCTTCGTTGTGAGTTCTACTTCTTCACGATCTGATGCTGACAGCATTTCATCCCACTGCCACAATGTAAGATTGGGTTGCATGGTTAGCATCAAAAGAATCTCAGAATCGCATAAGCACCATACCCAAGTGCAAATATATTACTAAATCCATCTATATTTTCCCATCAATAGCAACACATTAGTGAGCATGAAGGTGTTGACCATTAAGTTTATTACGCAAAAGATCTAAATATGTTAATCTTCTTAATTGGCACAATTGGTCAAAAATCTGGCCATAGGACTATTTCCTTGAACAAGAAGTATGTACAGATTTGAGTTCTCGCTGATGCAATTTGGAATATTTCCAGAAATTCGTTATTAGCTTCAATCAATGATTGCTCGTTCAGTGCTTCTGAGCAGTGAATCTGGAATAGACCCATTAGAGCATTCTTTTGCAGTTAAAGAAACTGCACTGATGAAAGATCCAAATAGTTCCTGACACTTTATTTTGGAGATGTCTAAAAATCTAAGGCCTCTAAGGTTTGCTTAGCTCATCAGGAATAGTACCATCTAACTGATTTTTCTACATTTGAAGAAACCAAAGACTTGACAGAGTTACCAATACAATAAGGATTTGACCAGATACCATGTTGTTGGATGTATCCAAAAATTTCAATAAAGTGGCCTTGTTTAGAACATCTCAATCTTCTCACTGAAGTGAAGTGGTTTTTGTTCACATGTAGCCAAACTAATTTAGTCAAGTTCCAATATTCAGGAAAAATTTGCCCCTCAATATTATTGTTGACAGGCCCAAAATATCAATGAGGCAAAGGACACCTACACCCCGAAGGTCAAAGAATTTGCCCTTCAGTTGAAATGTGGGTGGCCTGGGGAATGTTCAGTTTCTACTTGCAATGAACTGTTTTTGTTGACAGTTGAAATACCTGGACTTTCAAAGTTAGTTAATGGATACCTAAAGGGAATAAGCACTTCAAAGTTTTTACCCACCAAGGGAGAAATATTCAAGAGCTGTGAGGTTGTAATAACTGATGGTAAATTGTACTCTAAAATTATTCTTTAACATTTTTTATTCTGCATAGTAACTACGAAATTTAAAATTTTACTATAGACACTTTTTGAAATTCTAAAAAAAAAAAAAAAATCCTTACTTAAACAATTTAAATTGTCATCTCACAAGTGAAAAAAGAAGAAGAAGAATACATGGTTTGTGGTACTTTTAAGTTTTTTAAATAAACAGAAAAAATAAATATGGTTTACAGTTGTACTTCTATTTTCTTGATTCTTTGAGATTGTCCTATGGTTACATTGCCAGACGACGCTTTGACTGATTTGGATAGAGTAAAAGATTGACTTAGTTTGAAGAAAAAGAACTATTAGGAACTTTTTATAGAAAGAGATGAGATGCTAGGTCGCAATTGTGCAGATTGTTCAATGCGTATCTGCTTTCTTTTTGTTTAAAACGTCTTGTTGACAATAAAATAACCCGGAGATTCAGCAAGTTTCCAACCCAATGACAGAATTTGACCAGAGGCATATTGTTGGATAAATCTAAGGCAAGTAATGAAGTGGCCTTTGACTGTCGATCATGGATCTTCCCGCTGAACTGGTTGTTATGTACTCAAATTTAACCACCTCAAATTGAGTCAAAGTTCAGATGTTCAGGAAAAACCATCCCTCAGCTAATTTGTTATCTGATAAACTTAATGACAATGGGAAGCAACCAGATTACCGATTCACTTTCAAAGAGACAATGGAAAAACAAAAGAAAACAGGCCGGCCTATGAGTCTATGATTGCCTCAGCCGGTGCCGGCGAAATACATACTTGTACGGAAATAGAAGCATGAATCTATAAGTGCATCAACTGAGAAAAACCATTGCCTGCGCTCAATAAGAGTTCAACAAAAGGATTGCCGACAACCCCCAATATTACAGTCACACAAGATGCAGCGAAACTCCAATTGGATGCCACCATATCAATTGCAGATTCATCTTCTTCTGCTAGCGTTGCTGGTGTCGATGGTGGCTCACTGCTGCAATTTCTTTCGGACTGCTGAACCACAAAGATACGGATTTCCTCTGTGATTGGTTTTCATCAGAAGTTCGCAAACTGCCTTCTGTTAGGAACTCTCCACTGATAAGTTGTTGTATGAGACATTGAAGATGGCTACAGAAACTAGCTCACTCAACTCGGGAATTTGACCAGTTAATTTGTTATATGAGGTCCCATGCTGTCTGTCATTTTCAAATTAGAAAAAACTCTTCAAGTATAGATCCTGACAAGAAGTTGTAGAGACAGATTCAGGCATGGATCTCTCCAAGGTATCAATTTCTAAGGGGATGTCCCTAGTTAATTCATTGCTTGACAAATCCAGACCCGTCATATACTTGAGAACATCACCCTTGTAAGATTCATATCTATTCTTTGCCATGAATTTTACTTCAACTCGTTGACTTGATTCTCGATTATCTTCTTCCGGCAGCGTCAAGGAAGAGTAGAATTATAATAATTCACTATTGTAGGAAATTCTACGGCGATATCATGCCTAAATTACAAATCTAGTAAAAGAATCCTCACCTCCATCCACAGCGAAATATTGGTAAAGCAGGAAGGCCTATTGACCTGTTGAGGTATTATAGGAAATATCTACAATAGCTAGTTTCCTTAAACTGACACAGTGGCTCAGGAATATTACCTTGCAGATAGTTTCCTCTCAAAAGAAGAGCCCGTAAACCACGAATCCTCATTGATCAAGTGCAGGATATCTCCTGAGAATTCGTTGTCCCTTAAATCAGATGTAGTCGTTAATTGGGAGCTCTGTAACAATGCATTTGGAATTGTACCATTGAGAGAGTTGTTGTACAGAAAAAGGTGTGGAAGTGATGAATGATTGGAGAGGAAAATTGCAGTGGCCCATATAACTTATTTTCGGAAATGTCAAAATTCTAACAACTTTAAGACTGCTCAGTTGAACGAAACATCACCTTCAAAAGAATTTCTCGACACTAAAAACATCTAAATTTGAAAATTACCTATCCAATGAGGAAGTTGACCAGATAACATATTGTTGGATAGATCTAGGACACATAATGGAGCATTCATCAATCCCACTTCAAGCCTCCCAGTAAACTGATTCTCATTCAAAATAGAAATACCAGTTTGGTCAAGTTCATGTATTTTGGAAAAGAGTTGCCCATCAATATAATTATGTGACAGGTTCACTGAAGTCCAATGAGACACGGCCGGTAAGAAAATGTTTTGGTAATTCTCTGGAAAAGTTATTAGAAGACAAAGCCAGAAACAAGAGCCTTTCCATGTAACCCATAGAAGGAGGAATACTGCCTTTTAAAACTATTTTGTGACATGTCCAAATACACCAATTCTGGAGGGATTGAACAGAAATTCTCCGGGGCTGACCAATAAACTGTTGTTGAAAATAACCAAATGAAGCAAATCACTTTTGGATTTGGGCAATTGAAGAATTCCTGTCAAGAAATTGTTGAACTAAAACATGATTTTCACTTTTGTGTTATTTTGTAGGAACCAAGTGGAAATGCATCAACCAAACTGTTATCAGAGAGATCAATGTATCTTAAACCATACTGATATTGAAGGAAACTTGGAATGGTTCCACTAATGTTTGCAGTGTCGTAGATTGAGCACTTTCAATTGAAATTTTGGTAGCCATGGAAGTTTTCAGTTTCAACTGTAATATTGAAAGTTGGAAAACCTCAAGTCTTGAATGATTAGCTAATGCACTTAAGGAGACACGATCCTTGGAAATGGTTTACCAAATACTGAAGATATTCAAGTGATGTGAGATTAGCAATGACAGATATTGGTAGATTCCCACTTAACTGTTGGACGGATCAAGAACTCAAAGGTAAGTCAAGTTACTGAGACATTGAGGAGAAGACCATTGAATTCATTCTCATTAATATTCAATTCGACAAGATTCTTCAAGTCACATATTCCTGAAAGGAAGTGGGCAAAGGTTAGGCAGAACAAAAGTGTTTGCTGAAATGAATCAAAAGTTCGACCTAATGCCTGAAAAGAAGATATAATCATCAATCATATGCCCAAAATCAATCAGGTGTTCGACCTAATGCCTGGAAAATATGTAGTGACATTTCAGGTGACTCAACAAGTCAGCAAGAACAATCTGGAAGATATGATCAAGATAAGCCGTTAGATTGAAAGGGGTAGTAGCCCTTATATTTAAATCACAGCTGTGAACAGTTTTATCTTTCTTGTATAGCAAGGATCAACTTTGTATTGTTAAGATGAGAGGCAACTGACAAAGATTGTGCTGTGTTTTTATTCATTCTCTCGTATTCGTAGTTCAATAGCTTAAGTTTTTATTTTCTTAATTAACTAGAAATAACCAAGAGTGAGAGGTTTATTGATAAATGGAAAAAGTTCTGTTCATTAATAATTAATTTAAAGGACTCAACTAAATTACATTCAAAGTAACTTCCATCCCTTATAATATATAATAATATATATTATCTTGTTATTACTTTTTATACTAAGAGAGGAATAAGTTACTTTGACCGTAACTAACAATTGCCCTAATTCTGATGGTACGATGAGATTAAATAACTTTTGAAAGGGACATATTTTAATAAACAAAACTAGTGAACTACTTTTATCGGTTGTAACTAACTTAGACCCAATAAGTACATAGTCTGTCGTAATAACCTAGACCCAATAAGTACATAACCTGTCATATAATTATTTTGGGATTTATCATCTAAAACGCGAATGTTAAATTAGGACAACTCAAGTCAAAGGCTTGTAGCTACCTTACACTCACTCATTATCAACCCATGAAACAAGAATGGCATCTGCATATTGCACTTGATTCTCTTCCAACTACAGCAATCAGAGGTTCTATATCATCAACCCACTGAAAGTGTGTTGTAGTCTGAATGTTATTTGAAGCTCTTGGGACCCTTTGTGTTCATGCATTTGAATCAAAGCTATTAAAATCGAAGATATTGAGAAGCCTTAATAAGGAAAGTTTCCATTGCTCTCAGTCTGCAGGCTTCAATACTATTTACATTCACTTGAAATGACGAAAATTAAAGTTGACTGACTTTTAAAATTAAAGCGACAGATATGCTCATTTTTTATATATTATTACAACTGCGTGGAAAATTAAAGTTGACTGACTTCCAAATAAGTTCTTTTCCTCTATAATAATTGGTGGAGATTGTCAATACTATAAAATAAAACTTGACTAGAAATTTATGTACTTTAAGAGTACGATTGTTTTTTTTTTTTAAATTGTATTATTAGAGTTGCACTGAATTATCAAATAATTTATTCAAGAATTGATATTTTATCAGATTTTTTGTAAATTGGTTTTTATTATTAGATGATCAATAATTAATTAGTGAGTTTCAAAAATTATATATTTTATCAGATTTTTTGTAAATTGGTTTTTATTATTAGATGATCAATAATTAATCAAGTAATTTTCCATATATATTTGGTAATTTACACACAAAAGTGCCGATTACATTGAAATGATATTTCATATGATGTATGACATAAAATTCGATTTGGTGCTGAAAATTTGTAAAAAAAATGTTAAATTATAAAGATTGATTCAATCAATCTTGGTGTTACTAAAGAATAAGTCTTGATATTAATTGACAATCAATCTTTATATTAATTAGTACATATTTAAACAATTGGTTTTAGTATGTATAGTAACTAACCAAGATTTTAAAAAACTGGACCAATGAGAAAAATTACTTCATTAATACTCCATGAAAAATAAATGTTAACTTACTTTCAAAATTAAGTCGTCAATTATATTTTTAGTCAACTAATAAAATAAAAGTTGATCGAAATAACTAAAAGAATTTAACAGTATGTTTGGTTTTCAAATTATCAAATAATTTATTCCAGTATTAATTCTTCAAAAAAGGAGCTTTAGAATTAATAATTTGATAGGATGTTTGATATTATGAAATTTGTGAAAATCAATAATCAACAATTTTCACACATGTTTAGACATTTTACTAAAAACTCATAAAATTGTGGTGTACATTGAAAGGATAATCGATTTTTGATATTGATTGGCAATTAAATTTTATCGTGATGTGGAGACTAAGACAGTAGATTTTGAAATTACACTTGTTGCGATGTTGGACCAATGAGAAAAAAGGCTTCATTAATACTCAATGGAAAATAAATATTGACTGACTTTTAAATTAAGCCAACATATAAGTGATCCTCAATTCTACTTTTTCCAACAATTGAGGGAGATAGTCATCTAATAAAATTAAAGTTGATTGAGACAGATTAAAGAATTTAAGTAAGTTTGGGTTTGAAATTATCAAATAATTTATTTCAGTGTTGATTCTAAAATAACGTGCATTGGAATAAAAATTCGATTGGATGTTAGGATATATTGACCAATAATCAACTATTTTTCATGCATGTTTAGACATTTTAATAAATTACTCATAAATTAGTGTTATACACTGAAATAATAACACAAACGATAGTTGAAGTTCATGAATTCCTTTGTATCCTTGCATTGATTTGAATCAAAGCTCGAATTAAAATCAAAGACCGATATTGAGAATTTATATAAATAACTTAAAGAGTATGATTGGGTTTACCTTAACTTATACATCAAATAATTACATTCAAACATTGATATTCTAAAAAAATAAAAAAATAACAATCATTCTTTTTGTCAATCGGTCTTATTGATTGGCAATGAATTTTTGTACATACCTTTAAGTTATTTATATAAATGAGGTAAAAAAAAAGAAATGATGTACATACCTTTTTTCTCATAGACACCATGAATGTAATTGGCATAAAAGTAAAGGCTTTGTAGTTCTTGACAAGGATGAAACAATGACAAATTCAGAATTATAACTCCATCAGAAGAGTTATTAGAGATGGTTCTTTCGTAACGGTTAATATAATCGAGTGAGAGTTCCATCACCCGTCCTGTGGTGGCGTTGCACTTAAGTCTCTACCATTCACAACAATAAGAGATTCCATCATCAACCCATGAAGCGAGCAATTCGTCTGCGTATGCACCACCAAATATAAAGAACCTTTTGATCTCCAATAAACCAATCCTCTCTTTCTCCAAGCAACCATCGTATCCATTCATTTGAATCGAAGATATTAAAATCAACGGTATGAAGAACACAATAAAGAAAGTTTCCATTGGAAGGCAACCTCCAAGTTTCCCTTAAGAATCTGCAACTTTAGGGTATGTTTAGGATTGAGATTGAATATTTATTTTTTTAAAATTACAATACTAAAGTGTTTGGTAAATACTAACTATTGTATCTTTTAAGATATGTTAGCTATGTTAATATAATTTTTTACTTGTATAATGTAAAATTTATTATATTTTTAATAATTTTGTTAAAATTATATATTATTTAAAAATTATATTTACTACTTATTATTATTTTTATTTTATAATTATAATTTTTTTTTCCACCGCAGCTGTAATTTTTAAATTATAGCAACTCAATCCTAAATATATCATTAATTTGAAATTATGTATCCAATTGAATTAGTAATAAAGAATATGTTGTAAAAATGATTATTTTATATAAAACATTTCATCACATCCAGGAAAGAAATATCATCATTGGTAATGCAATTGGGTCAAGTCTAACTTTTGTGACCAGTCCACACGTTCAAGTATTGACTTGCATGTGGAAATCATGACCCGCGGGTAGTTGCATGGAAATTAAAAGCGCGAAGATGAGATAGTGAAATTGTTTGGCAATTTTGTTTATGTAATTAAATGCTATACAGGGGTGATGACAGGTCAACAAAAAAGTTTTCTATGGAGTGCAAGTTTACTGGTAAAGCCTGAATTGTGATAAAAAACTGTTATGTTCGTTAGTTAGTTAAAAGTATATGCTTTCGGTTTCATTCATCATGACAGAATGCTCTGATGGTTAAGAGTGTTCTGTCATCCTCTGTTTTTGTATGCTTTCTGTCATTAAACTTTTCAAAGGAGTTGGTTTCTGTTCATGCATACAGAAAACTGAATGCCCTGGCTTGTTACTCATATAAACGATCAAAATCAGAGAATTAAACAAAAAAAGAGAATGATTCAGTTCATTATGTCTTATTACATTCATTGTTACATTATTACATATTATTTCGAAAGCCAATGGAAACATGAACAAATACAACTTCTTGGCAAACTGCCCTGTATTTGGATTGGAGTTGGCCCATACAACTTGTTGTCCGACACATTGAAGATGGATAAAAAGTTGAGCTCGGCCAATTCAGGAGGAATTCGGTTAGTTAATTTGTTGTGGGAACTGAGAAAGGTCTAGGTTTTCTTATCATTTTCAGATTGGAAAAGCTCTCCGGTATTGAACCTGACAAGATTGATGGGAGAAATTCAATGCACGGATGTCTAAGTTTTCCAATTTCTGAGGGGGTGTCACCTGTTAATTCATTGCTTGACAAATCCAGTACAGCCATGTAATTAAGAATGTCACCCTCGTAAGATTCATACCTTTTCTTTCGTTGTGAGTTCTACTTCTTCCGATCTGAGGCTGAAAACATTTCATCCCACTGCCACAATGTAAGATTGGAGTTGTGGTTAGTATCAAAAGAATCTTGAATCGCATAAGCACCATACCCAAGTGCCAAGATATTACTAAATCCATCATATTTTCCCATCTATAGCAACACATTAGTGAAGCATGAAGGTATTGACCCATTAAGTTTATTACGCAAAAGATCTAAGATACTTAATCTTCTTAATTGGCACAATTGGTCAAAAATCTGGCCATGGAGACTATTTCCTTGTACAAGAAGTATGTGCAGATTTGAGTTCTCGCTGATGCAATTTGGAATATTTCCAGAGAATTCGTTATTGCTTCAATCAATGATTGCTCGTTCAGTGCTTCTGAGCAATGAATCTGGAATAGACCCATTTAGAGCATTCTTTTGCAAATAAAGAAACTGCACTGATGAAAGATCCAAATAGTTCCTGACACTTTATTTTTGGAGATGTCTAAAAATCTAAGGCCTCTAAGGTTGCTTAGCTCAACAGGAATAGTACCATCTAACTGATTTTTCTACATTCGAAGAAACCAAAGACTTGACAAGTTACCAATACAATAAGGAATTTGACCAGATACCATGTTGTTGGATATATCCAAAAATTTCAATAAAGTGGCCTTGTTTAGAACATCTCCAATCTTCTCACTGAAGTGAAGTGGTTGTTGTTCACATGTAACCAAACTAATTTAGTCAAGTTCCAATATTCAGGAAAAATTGGCCCCTCAATATTATTATTTGACAGGCTCAATAATATCAGTAAGGGAAAAGGACACCTACACCCCTAAGGTCCAAAAATTTGCCCTTCAGTTGAAATGTAGGTGGCCTGGGGAATGTTTCAGTTTCTACTTGCAATGAACTGTTTTTTGTTGACAGTTGAAATACCTGGAGCTTTCAAAAGTTAGTTAATGGAGTATAAGGGAATAAGCCTTCAAAGTTTTTACCCGCAAGGGAGAAATATTCAAGAGCTGTGAGGTAAGCAATAACTGATGGTAAATTTGTACTCTAAAATTATTCTTAACATTTTTTTTATTCTGCACACTTAACTACGAAATTTAAAAATTTAAGTTTTACTATAGACACTTTTTGAAATTCTAAAAAAAAAAAAAATCCTTACTTAAACCATTTAAATTGGCATCTCACAAGTGAAAAAAAAGAAGAAGAATAAATGGATTTGTAGTACTTTTAATTTTTTTTAAATAAACAGAAAAAATAAATATGGTTTACAATTGTACTTCTATTTTATTTTATTCTTTGATATTGTCTATGATTACATTGCCAAACGACGCTTTGACTGATTTGGAAAGAGTAAAGATTGCTTAGTTTTGAAGAAAAAAGAACTATTGGAACTTTTTATAGAAAGAGATGAGATGCTAGGTCGCAATTGTTCAGATGTTCAGGAAAAACCATCCCTCGTAATTTGTTATCTGATAGGCTTAACAATGACAATGGGAAGCAACCAGTTGCCATTCACTTTAAAAGAACAATGGAAAAAACAAAAAGAAAACAGGCCGGCCTATGAATCTATGATTGCCTCAGCCGGTGCCGGCGAAATACATACTTGTACAGGAAATAGAAGCATGAATCTATAAATGCATCAACTGAGAAAAACCATTGCCTGCGCCAATAAGAGTTCAACAAAAGGATTGCCGACAACCCCAATATCACAGCCACATAAGATGCAGCGAAACTTCAATTGAATGCCACCATATCAATTGCAGATTCATCTTCTTCTGCTGGCGTTGCTGGTGTCGATAGTAGCTCACTGCTGCAATTCTTTTGGACTGCTGAACCACAAAGATACGGATTTCCTCTGTAATTGGTTTCATCAAAGTTCGCAAACTGCCCTTTGTTAGGAACGGTCCCTGATAAGTTGTTGTATGAAACATTGAAGATGGCTAAGAAACTAGCTCACCCAACTCGGGGAATTTGAACAGTTAACTTGTTATATGAGAGGTCCATGCTGTCTGTCATTTTCAAATTAGAAAAACTCTTCGGTATAGATCCTGACAAGAAATTATGAGACAGATTCAGAGCATGGATCTCTCCAAGGTATCCAATTTCTGAGGGGATGTCCCCAGTTAATTCATTGCTTGACAAATCCAGACCCGTCATATACTTGAGAACATCACCCTTGTAAGATTCATATCTATTCTTTGCCATGAATTTTACTTCAACTCGTTGACTTGATTCTCGATTATCTTCTTCCGGCAGCGTCAAGGGAAGAGTAGAATTATAATAATTCGCTATTGTAGGAAATTCTACAGCGATATCATGCCAAATTACAAATCCAGTAAAAGAATTACCCTCCTCCATCCACAGCGAAATATTGGTAAAGCAGGAAGGTATTGACCCGTCGAGAGTATTTTAGGAAATATCTACAATAGCTAGTTTCCTTAAATGACACAGTGGCTCAGGAATATTTTACCTTGCAGATAGTTCCCTCTCAAAAGAAGAGCCCATAAACTCGAATCCTCATTGATCAAATGCGGAATATTTTCTGAGAATTCATTGTCCCTTAAATCGAGTGTCATTAATTGGGAGCTCTGTAACAATGCATTTGGAATTGTACCATTGAGAGAGTTGTTATGCAGAAAAAAGGTGTGGAAGTGATGAATGATTGGAGGAAAAATTTGGATAGATCTAGGACATATAATGGACCATTCAGCAATCCCACTTCAAGCCTCCCAGTAAACCGATTCTCATTCAAAAATAGAAATACCAGTTTGGTCAAGTTCATGTATTTTGGAAAAATTTGCCCATCAATATAATTATGTGACAGGTTCATGAAGTCCAATGAGACATGGCCGGTAAGAAAATGTTTTGGTAATTCTCTGGAAAAGTTATTAGAAGACAAATCCAGAAACAAGAGCCTTTCCATGTAACCCAGAAGGAGGAATACTGCCTTTAAAACTATTTTGTGACATGTCCAAATACACCAATTCTGGAAGGATTAAACAGAAATTCTCCGGGAGCTGACCAATAAACTGTTGTTGAAAATAACCAAATGAAGCAAATCACTTTTGGATTTGGGCAATTGAAGAATTCCTGTCAAGTAATTGTTGAACAAAAACATGATTTTCACTCTTGTGTTATTTTGTAGGAACCAAGTGGGAAATGAATCAACCAAACTGTTATCAGAGAGATCAATGTAACCAAGTGGGAAATGAATCAACCAAACTGTTATCAGAGAGATCAATGTATCTTAAATCATACTGATATTGAAGGAAACTTGAAATGGTTCCACTAATGTTGCAGTGTCGTAGATTGAGCACTTTCAATTGAAATTTTGGTATTCATGGAAAGTTTTCAGCTTCAACTTGTAATATTGAAAGTTGGAAAACCTCAAGTATTGAATGATTAGCTAATGCACTTAAGGAGAATGATCCTTGGAAATGGTTATCAAATACTGAGAGATATTCAAGTGATGTGAGATTAGCAATGACAGATATTGGTAGATTCCCACTTAACTTGTTGGACAGATGAAGAACTCAAAGGTAAGTCAAGTTACTGAGACATTGAGGGAGAAGACCATTGAATTCATTCTCATTAATATTCAATTCGACAAGATTCTTCAAGTCACATATTCCTGAAAGGAAGTGGGCAAATGTTAGGCAGAACAAAAGTGTTAGCTGAAATGAATCAAATATTTGACCTAATGCCTGAAAGAGTATATAATCATCAATCGTATGCCCAAAATGAATCAGGTGTTCGACCTAATGCCTGGAAAGTATGTAGTGACATTTCAGGTGACTCAGCAAGTAAGCAAGAACAATCTGGAAGATATGATCAAGATGAATAAGTAGTCATGTGACTGTCCTTGCAAAGGACACTTTGATATAAACCATTAGATTGAAAGGGGGTAGTAGCCCTTATATTTAAATTACAGCTGTGAACAGTTTTATCTTTCTTGTATAGCAAGGATCAACTTTGTATTGTTAAGATGAGAGGCAATGACAAAGATTGTGGTGTGTTTTTATTCATTTCTCTGTATTCGTAGTTCAATAGCTTAAGTTTTTTTTTTTCTTAATTAACTAGAAATAACCAAGAGTAGAGAGGTTTATTGATAAATAGAAAAAAGTTCTGTTCATTAATAACAAATTTAAAGGAGTTGTTATATTACATTCAAAGTAACTTCCATCCCTTATAATATATAATAATATATATTATTTGTTATTACTTTTTATACTAAAAGTAGAGGGAATAAGTTATTTTGACCGTAACTTAGCAATTGTCTAATTTTGATGGTACGATGAAATTAAATAACTTTTGAAAGGGACATATATTTTAATAAACAAAATTAATGAACTACTTTTATCGGTGTAATAACATAATCCCAATAGGTACATAGCCTGTCATATAATTATTTTGGGATTTATAATCTAAAACGCGTATATTAAATTAGGACAACTCAAGTCAAGGCTTGTAAGCTACCTTACACTCATTCATTATCAACCCATGAAACAAGAATGGCATCTGCATATTGCACTTGATTCTCTTCCAACTACAGTAAGCAGAGGTTCTATTATCAATCCATGAAACAAGAATGGCATCTGCATATTGCATATCACTGACTGATTTTATGAAGGCCTTGATTTCCAAAAGACCGTTCCTCTCGCTATCCAAACAGCTTTTGTGTCCATGCACATGAACAAAAGCTATTGCAACCCACACTGAGAACTTGATAAGTAATTAAGAGCCTTCACATTGTAATTGATTTTGCTTGCATGGAAGTTGCAACTTCTCTCTTGAAGTTTGTCACCAGACAAATTTATAGTGATAAATAACGTATGTCCATTTCCTAAATGGTATATGTTTTGCCAAGAATACTTCATGGCTTTCTCCGTCGTCCATTTTTTGCGAAAATATATATTTTCTAACAACCTTCTACAATCCTGCAGGCATTAAAAGGGAGACAAACTGAATATTATCTGATAGGTCACATAAACTTATTACACAAGGCATACAATGCCGACAAATATTTTGATAGTCTAAAATTGGCCGGCTAGGCTTCAACTTCAGCACCAAACGAATGTATATATAAAGAAAAAATGAAGCCGTTTAAATATGATTGTAGACCGCGAACTTCAACCTCAAAGGTGTCATGGGATAAAGATGATATCCTTATTGTGATAGACTATGGCTACTTAATTAATGGGAGATTATAAAAATGCCAACTTTATGTGTTAAAGAATGAACACTGCGTTGCACAGAGAATAATGTTGAAATTACCAGCCTGCATTTCATTCATTTATAGTCAATATTTATATTACATAAAGGTGCAGAATCCTAGCAACTTTAACAATTGATCAATGGTCATGATTTCATCATTGTTCAATACAAAGGATAGCTAATTCGTAGTATATTTTGTCTTCATGCTCCTTTGTGACTCACATGCTTATCTCTCATCATAATTCTCTATCATTCTTGGCACAAACCCTCCAGATGCTTTTGTATCAACCATTTGATTGTAGCCTCATCTGATCATCATCACATGAAAGTCATCTGATTTGCAGTATATTTGGAACTGAATATTCACAGAAAAGAAGAATACTTCATTAAGGCATTCTTTCAAACGCTTGGCAACAAACATTCAATACGTTAATGCCCCCAAGGCTGTGGTCGGGTTGGTCGCAATGCTCGGTTCTAGAGCCGTGGCGGCCCGAGTTCGAGTCCTTGGGGGTGGGGAGGGGGTTCAAACTTGTCTTTGGGCTTGCCCACCCCTCCTTTTTTTTTAAAAAAAACATTCAATACGTTAATTATAACTCTCGGATATTTTGATCCAGCGAGACAAAAAGTGACATATTGATTTCTTTGTTTTTAAAAATAAAAATAGGAATGTATGGCATATTTTAGATATATAGGTTTTTATTCAAATAATTGAGCATAAAATTACTTATCTTTAATTTTTAAACTACGATTGTTAGTATATTTTAATATTTTAAAGCTATAACTTAAAACTTGCTACAACAATATATATATATATATACACACGTGCTCGAAAATATGTCCAGCCAAAATTCCACTTTCTTCATAATTACAACAACAAAAAAAAAAATTGAATTTTTGCATGAAATATATATTATCAAATTTTAAGTCAAACCTGAATTTTGACCCCACACATCTTAGTTTCCATTTTTTTAACTTTTTAGTTTTTAAGTATTTGAATTTGATAAATAAAGGCATAGAATTCAATGAGTTTAATACATGCTCAAAAATTAAGCAAGACCGATATGCTCACCACAAATAGCAGCACCACATTAAGCCCCGAACGCACCGTTTTGAAGTAAATATAAAACAGAAACACAAATGGGAATGAAACGCTGTCGTTCCCTCTCTCCCCCGCGCGACCACAGCAAGCTCTCGCCCTCTCGCGTCTGAAACAACTCAAGCTCTTTCACTCTCTTGCGTTTCAACAGCAGCCGTGGGTCACTCTACGCCGTTGTCTCGTCTCCTGTCGGCGGCTCTCTCTCTCCCCCTGCCGTAGTCGACTTGGAGGCAATTATTAATTCCAAATTTGGTTGGCTCGATTTGTTGATTTGTGATGTTGAAGTTATTGTGCAAATTTGGTTGCCTACAATTTTTTACTCTTGATTTTTGTTTTAATTGGGCGAATTTGGTTGGCTCGACTTGTTGATTTGGGGCCAATTTGGTTGGCTCGATTTCGTAAATTGTGATGCTGAGTCGCGATTTGGATTCGGTTATGGTTTCATTGTAGCTCTGGCTCAATTGTGAAGACTGAAGGGTAAGAGGTCGCTACCCTGGGGCGTCTATAATTTATGGGTCTGTATCATGGGTTGATTGGATTCCTCTTGCTGGTGGTAGAAATTCAGGGATTTTGTTTTTCTTTTTTGCTTCTATAATTTTGTTCTTGTTTTTGGTTCTGTTTCCCGTAAAGCACTTACCATTTTTGTTAGTTTGGCTAAACCATGCTTAGAATTAAGTGATCCAGAAGGTACATATAGCGATTTTTAGTTTAAGGGATCCTGGGTCTTTAATGGGGCTAAGCTGTGTGATGAGTCTGTATGAAATTAGCTATAACCATTCTTAGTGTTTTGATTCTTGCTGCTGAGCGTGAGATTGCTGGAAAATTTGTCATCATTATGTGGTGTTGTTTTATATTTGTAGAGAATTTGTTCGATCGATATGTTTTTAGCACAAGTTATATTTGAAACTCACAGCTGAAAGCTTGTGAAAAATGCTGCAACAATAGAAAGATCTTCAACAATGACGACAATGTTAAAATAGAAAAGGCAATCGCCCGAGGATGAAGTATGAAAAGGACAACTAAGTGTTATTATAAGATATATCCCACAAACAATTTTATCTATTGTAATATGTATTATATTAAAGTTGTATATTTGATTAATCTGTCCATATCTTTTTCTTTTTTTTTTTTTCGAATTGTATGATGAACCCTAAAATTTTCAGTGTAGACTTCAGCAGATGCAAAATATTATCTTCTCTTATTAACATATTAGCTTTTCTTATCTTGATTGGGTATCTGCATTTTGCCTCAAATCCTGTTTGATAAATAACTGAAAGAGCTTGCTCAATGTTTCCAGAGCCAGCCACTTGCAGGTTAAGCAGCAGCCATCTTCAGATCAATGCATGTAATTCAAATTTAAATGAGTCTAAAACAGCCATTCATGCACAATCCAAACCAAATAATTGATATCCCTTCAATATTTTCCATGGAATGCAAAATAACTTCATAAAACTACCAATTATGCTTGCTTCTTGTCTCACAGCTTCGCACACAAGGAAAAGTCTTATTTTTGAGTCTCCCATCAATGTCCTTTCCCCTAGTTCTCCGCATAACCGAAAACTTTTTTTTTTTTTTTACCATATACTTTGTAGTAAATAAATATTTCGGTATTATTATCAAATGATATTCCAATTATTAGCTCATCATCCTTCTTAATTTTCTCAAACTCTTCAACTTAGGTGGCTATTTCCATATATATTCTTTGTTTTTTATAAAATGAAAATAATTCATATTAACAAAATGAAAACAACTATCTGAATTTAATTTCTACCGATCTGAAGGTCGGCATCATATTTATAGAAATGTATGTATTTTTTTTATTAAGCCTTATTAGCTGATTACTAATAGTAACGCAAGCAGGATTAAAATAATAATAATAAATAAAGACAATTAAATTTGCTCGTTTAAAATAAGAATCAAGAATAAAAAAATTAAGCTAACCAAAGTTGCCTAGCTAGCTCAGCATCACAAATCAAGAAATCAAGCCAACAACAATTTGCCCAGTTAAAACAAGATTCAAGAATAAAAAAATTGAAGCTAACCAAATTTGCGCAGCAAGCTCAACATCACAAATAAAAAAAATCAAGCCAAGCAAATTTACCCACTTAAAACAAGAATCAAGAATAAAAAATTGAAGCCAACCAAAATTTTCCAGCAAGCTCAACATCACAATTAAAAAAATCAAGCCAATCAAATTTGTCCGCTTAAAAGAAGAGTCAAGAATTGAAAAATTAAAACTAACCAAATTTACACAGCAAGCTCAACATCAATATCAAGTCGATTACGGCAGCGGGGAGAGTGAGACCCATGGCTGCTGTGGTTTTCGTGCGCGTGTGTTGCACATGGCTGCTGTTGTCGCGTGAGGGAGAGAGCATGTGTATTTACAGTTTATGTGCGTGCGTGTCTTGTTTCTGTACAATTATATTTATTTTATTAATAATAGTATACATTTTAAATTTTTTTATTTTAAATAATTATTTTAAATTATATATTATTATTAGTAAGATAATATAATTAATTTATTTTAATTTAATTAATTAATAAATATTATATTATTTAAAATAAAAAATTAAAAATATATAATATTATTTTTATTTTATAATTAACATAAAATATTGTGTTTTGTGATATTTGTAGTGTAATTTATAGGAAGAATATTATTGTTCAAAATTATTTGCATCAAACTTAAGAGTTATTTATATTTTTTTGTCTGAAATCTTAATTTGACTTAATTTAAGATGTTTTGATATTTTAATTTGTTTATTTTTGCATCTGAAGTCTTATTATAAGACATTTTCATCCGAATAGAAAAAAAGAAATTTTCTAACTTTTATTTAAATGATAAAATGTTTGAATAGAAAATTATTATTTTTCTCACAAAATAACCTTATTAAATGTATTTATTTTTTACATAACTATTAGATATTATATTAGAATTTCACTTGATCTTAAATTGTATTTGGTATTAAAAACTTAACACACATTAAATTTATATTAAATAATAATTTTTTATGTATAAATATTATATTAAATTGTAAAAAAAATAATGTTATCAAAATTATTTTTCATAAATTATATATCAAATCTTACCTTATAAATATTTATAACATATAAAAATTATTGTACTAAAAAATATTGTAAATATATACTTATTTAAACTTAAAATATATATAACATTTTTAAAGTCATTAGTATAAAAATATTAGAATTAAGATATTTTAATCTTATAAAAATAAACAACTTACTACTTATATTAAGACATAAAAAATAAAAATAAAATATTTTTTAAATATATACATTTAGAATAATTTAAATTTTAATAATATTTAAACTCATTTAAATTTTAAATAAAAAATAAACACCACCTTAATTTTTAAATCGCCAGATGTAAAATAACTATATATGACCCCCATCAACTGTCACGCGTACAGTCCAGTCTTTGTGACTTGGGCTTATATCATGCGGAAAGGTATCCAGCGTATTTTTGTGAGCAAGTGAAATAGGATTAAAGGGTTGATTTCCAACAAAGCTGTGCTCTCTGTTTCCATCCTTTTGAACCGAAGATATTAATTCAATCAAAATTATGTTAGAGGGAGATTGTTAATTTCTTATTTTTATTATAATCAGTATCTATTATTTTTTTAATATTTTTATAATAGTTAATAATTCTCTAGATAGTATAATTTTATAATATTATTTTTATTTAAATATACTTTTATTCATATTTATTATAAATTAAATAAATCATATGAATAGAAATTAAAATAAAAAATTACGTATTAAAAATAAAAAAAATAAATATTTTGATGCGAACAAAAAATTAATAAAAAAATATTTTTCTTATATTTTTTTATTTTATAGACATTTTCTTATAATAAATATTTTATAATATTTTAAAATTAAATGTGAAAAGTACAAGAAAAATATTTTATTATTTATTTTATAATAATTTTTTTATTTATCATTCAAGTTTTCTTATAATAATTTTTTTATCATTTTATAATAATTTTATTATTAATTTTTTCACAAATTAATTTTTTCACATCAAATCATATATTTCTTTTTTTTAGTACTTAGTTTTTTATTTTAATTTTTATTTATATGATTTATTTAATTTATAATAAATATAAATAAAAATATTTTTAAAAAATAAGAATAATATTATAAACTCATGCTGTCAAGAGAGTTATTAACTATTATAAAAATAGTGAGAGGATAAAAAATATATATTGATTATAGTAAGAAAAAAATTGACAATCTTTCTTGCGTTATAATTAGACTAGATTATGTTGATTTGGTGAGGATATGCAGTAATGTTATTGATATATAGCCAAATAAGTTTGCTTTGAATGTTGTAGCTCTGCAGCTCTAGCTCCCTCAATTGAATTTAACAACAATTATTAATTTGGGTCAAGTCCAACTGCTCACTGGGTCAGTTTCTCAAATTTACTCTTGAGTTTAAATATTGGCCCACCGGCGAAGCCATGATCGTAGGCTAGCTAGCTAGCCGGTATAATCAATTTTATGAATTTTTTATTTATTTATAATTTATAAGCGCTGCAATATATCCTTTAGGTGATGATTGGATGGAAGAAATGTGAGGGAATGAGAAGGGAGAAAAGTGGAGGAAATGACAGAAAAGGAGAAGAGAAGAGATTGGAATATTTTTCTAATATTTAGTTTGTGATAGAATTATATAAAGAAAAGAAATCTTAAATTTTTAATTTAGACAATTTTAATCTTAGGTCAATAAGTAATTAATATAATTAAAAAATAAACAATAATTTTATTTTATATATTCACATATATAACTAATAAAAAATTATTTTAAATAATATATTTATATTTTTAATTAAATTTTATTTTAAGAATTTTATTAGCATAATTTTATTTTATTATTAATTTAAGTAATTATAATTAACATAATTATTTTCTAAATAAAATTTAATATAATATAAATTATTTCTTAATCACTATGTTATAATTTTAAATTTTCATTTAAAGAACAAAAAAAAAAAAAAAAGCAAACGAAGCTACTATACTTCCCTGCTAGCCACCGTATTCTGCCGTCAGCCCTATGCTGCATCATCTCATATAAACTCATGAATGATATGAAAATGATCAGAAATTGATGCTCTCTATAATGGATGAACTCATTTAGTTGAAAAAATGGATATTTTTCCGAATTTGGGAAGTTAAAAAGTTTCTAAAATTTTTGTAATTGGATTTCAACAACATACATTGATTTTTTTATCTCAATGATAGCATGAAATTCTTGATCATCGGACGGAGAGTCCAATAGTACAGGAGGTGACGCTTCACGCTCCCATGGCAGAGTCGTCGGTGTGGTCCGGTGGTGGTCCAGCTACTGTTAATTTATGTTTTATATTTTCATATTAAATAAATAAATTTATTTGTTTTGATAAATTTTTTAAATAATTACTTAAATTTAATTAATAGAAAATTATTTATAATATTAAATTGATAAAATAAATTATAACTAATAATTATTTGATGACATTAAACAAGTTAAAAAGTTGAAAGGGTAATTTTGGAAGCTTTGGATTCCAAGAGAAGAGGAATTTAAATTCTTCACTCCTTGGTTTGGAATTCAAATTCTACGTTACGATGAATATTAATTTTTAATAAAAATTAAATTCTTATATATTTTGTCCAACCAAATAACGGAAATGAAAAAGGAATTTAAATTACTTTCATCTTCTCCGTCCTCTCCTCCCAACCAATCACCATCTAATAGAATTTGACAACATCTATGAGTTAAGATTCGTATTTTCAGTTTTTCCCCTCTCTTAAAACACACGTCCTTGATTACTTTCATTCCAAGAGGTCAACCTACTGAAACTATTCTTTGATAATAATAAAGTATGCACTTTGAAGCAAAAATGATTTTTCTATGATTTTATATGAATTTTAACTCCATTGACGATGAAGATGTTGTGGAACTTTAGATTTAAATGTTCTAATCTTTACCATTGATTTAGTTTAGTAGGTAAACAACTAATAACCTAATAATTCTCGTGTAAAATCCAGGTCATAGGTAATATGTAAGTTCATGGATATAATTTTATTTCCAGTTTTAATTAATTGATTAATATTATCTAAATTATCAACAAAATAAAAAAATTAAATATATAAATATTCATATTAATTTAGATTTGTAAATAGAAAATATGAATTTTTTAAACTTTTAAAACATATATTAATAGTGATCCCATTGATTTGAATTAATTGTTGCAATATTTATTAGTCTAACAATTTTTTTGGTGAAGAAGTGCGGATAAAATAAAAGACTAAATATAACTTATGTTAATATTAAAATACAATATTTTAAAGAAAATTACAAACATTTAGATAATACTTGTTTCATTTTACCATTTGAACCAATCAGATAATTAGTTGAGATACAAACTAAGTATGTATAACATTATTTTTTTTAATTATTTAATCTTAAAAAATGTTTAACCTATTTAATAATAGGTTAATTAAATTTTAAATGATAGAATTCAAAATATTATTCTAACTAATTTTTAATTTTATAAATTAAATCTAATAGTACACATTTTTGCCACTATTGATGTTGTAATTGCTATAACAACATCATTGAATGACTTAAGAAAAAAAATAAAAAATAAAAAATAAACAGTCCGGCCCATGATTAGCCTATACGATGTTGATAAAATACATATTTGTACAAGAAATAGAAACATGAGTCATTACATGCATCTACTAAACAAAACCATTGCGTGCGCCAAGATGAGTTTAAGAAAAGGATTGCTAACAAGCCTACTATAACTGTCACATAAGATGCAGCAAAATTCCAATTGGATGCCACCATATCAATTGCAGATTCATCTTCTTCTGCTGGCGTCGTTGGCGGTGGTGGTGATGGTAGGTCAGCGCTGCAATTCTTCAGGACTGCTGGACCACAGAGATGTGGATTTCCTTTGTAATTGCTTTCATCAAACGCAAACTGCTTTGTATTAGGAGTTGGCCCTGACAAGTCGTTGTGTGACACATCGAAAATTGCTAAATAGTTTAGCTCAGACAATTCAAGCGGAATTTGGCCACTTAATTTGTTATATGAAAGGTCCATGCTTTCTATCATTTTCAAATTAGAAAAGCTCCTTGGTATAGATCCTTACAAGTGATTATGTGACAGATTCAATGCATGGGCCCTTGAAGGTATCCTATTTTTGAAGGGATGTCTCCGGTTAATTCATTGCCCGACAAATCCAGACCCGTCATATACTTGAGAACATCACCCTTGTAAGATTCATATCGGTTCTTTGCCATGAATTTTACTTCTACTCGATGACTTGAATTTCGATTGTCTTCTCTCGGCAGCGTCAATCGAAGAGTAGAATTATAATAATTCGCTATTAAAGGACATGGTACAACGATTTCTTTGCCAATTACAATTCCACTAAAATAATCACCCTCTTCCATCCACAGTGAAACATTGGCAAAGCATGAAGGTATTGACCCACTGAGGGTATTATAGGAAATATCGACAATAGCTAGTTTCCTTAAATGACACAGTGAATCAGGAATATTACCTTGCAGATTGTTCCCTCTCAAAAGAAGAGCACTTAAAGTAGAATCCTCATTGATCAAATGCGGAATATTTCCTGAGAATTCATTGTCCCTTAACATGTTGTTGGGGACATCTAGGATATATAATGAAGAAGCATTCAGCAATCCCTCCCCAAACCTACCAGTAAACTGATTGTCATTCAAATATAGCCACAGCAGTTTGATCAAGTTTATGTATTTAGGAAAAATTTGTCCATAAAAATAGTTATGTGACAGGATCAAAAATGCCAATGACGCGCAATCGGTGAGAAAATGTTTGGGTAATTCTCCTGAAAAGTTATTGGAAGAAGGAGGAATACTGCCTTTAAAACTATTATGTGACATGTCCAAATGGAACAATTCCGGAAGGATCATACCAAAATTCTCTGGAAGTTGACCAATGAAATTGTTGATGGAAATATCCAGATAAAGCAAATCATAGTTGGAGTCAGGCAATTGAAGATTTCCCGTTAGGAAATTGTTGAATAAATACAGGACTTCTAATTTTGTGTTATTCTGAAGCAACCAAGTGGGGAATGTACCAACCAATTTATTATAATTTATAAGAAAGGTCAATGTACCGTAAGTCATATTGATATTGAAGAAAGCTCAGAAATGTTCCACTTATGTTGCATTTTCGTAAAGTGAGGAATTTCAATTGAAATGTAGGTAACCATAGAGAGTTTTCACTTTCAACTTGTAATGATGAAAATTGGAAACCTCAAGTCTTGAATGGTTAGCTAATGCACTTAAGGAGAATGATCCTACTAAAATGTTTCCCAGAAGAGAGAGATATTCGAGGGATGTGATATTAGCAATTACAGATGGTAAAATATTCCCACTTAACCAGTTGTATGAGAGATCAAGAATTCGAAGTTTTGTCAAGTTGCTGAGACAATGGGGGAGATTACCATCGAATTTATTCCGATTTGTTAACAAAATACATACATGCAGAATCTAGAAGCATACAATCTAGAACCATGTAATCCAGAAGTAGCAATCTTTGAATGAAGAAGGAAGAAGAAGAAGATTTAGAAGTCATATTTCAAAGTTTGAATTCTAAATTCAAACTTTAAATTTGGAAAAATAATAAAATAAAATATATATTATTATTATTTTAATATAATGAGGAGAGGAAATCAAGCCTATAAATAAATGCTTTACTTCCCTCTCCAAGCACTCCATCTTCAATATTTCTTTGAGAGAGAAAGGGTATGTGTGAGAGTTTAAAGAGTTTTATACTCTTGTGCAATTAGTGAGTGAGAGATTGGGTGTATTGGGGTTCTGGGAAGTGAGCCAAAATATTACAATACTTGTTATCCTCATATCACTAGTAAAATATTTTCTTTCTTTCAAACTTGGTCATATGTCGAACAAGGTTTGAAGATTCTCTCTGAGTGAAAGCTGCTTCCGAGACTCAAATCGGTAAGTTTACCATTTTGCGAGCATTGTGTTACAAGTAAGCATTATAGATTAAAGTTTAGCAGATCTCATACTATAAGTAAATGCATTCTAGACTTAGTTCATTCTGATGTCTGGGAATCACCAGATTTATCCTAAGGAGGTGCAAAATACTTTGTTACTTTTATTGATGATTACTCTAGGAGATGTTGGGTGTTTCCAATCAAGAAAAAGTCAGATGTGTTTCCAGTATTTAAGGAATTCAAAGTGCGAGTTGAACTTGAATCCAGAAAAAGGATCAACTGCTTAAGAACAGATAATGGTGGAGAGTATACAGACGGTGCATTTCTTGTATATTGTAAGCAAGAAGGTATTCGGAGGCGCTTACAGATGGCATACATCGCTCAACAAAATGGAGTGGCGGAGCGGATGAACAGAACTCTTATAGAGAGAATAAGAGTTATGTTGAGGACTGTTAGTCTACCTAACTTATTTTGGGCTGAAACAGCCAAAACTGCCTTTTATATGATAAATAGGTCTCCATCAACAGCCATTGAGTTGAAGGTGCCGATGGAGATGTGGATAGATAAGCCAGCTGATTACTCTCATTTACATACATTTGGATGTTCTGTGTATGTAATGTATAATGCCCAAGAAAGAACAAAGCTAGATCCAAAATCTAGTAGGTGTATCTTTTTTGGGTATGCTGATGGTGTAAAAGGGTATTATATGTGAGATCCCACTACCCACAAGATTGTCATCAACAGTGATGTTGTCTTTGTAGAAGATCAACTACAAAAGAAAGATAGGGATGGTAGTATTATAAAAGAAATGTTAGAGGCTACACTAGTATATGTAGAAAATAATCAGGAAGATTCAAAGTCTCCTGAAGCAGCACCAGAGCACGAGGAATAAGAACCAGTCGAGTCTGAGGCTCTAGAAGTTCTTCGGTCAACTCGTGAGAGACGAACACCAACTTGGCACTCAGAGTATGTTATATAGATCAATGTTGCATATTATCTTTTAACAGAGGATGGAGAGCCATCAACTTTCTATGAAGCTTTAAACAGCTCAAATGTTACTTTGTGGATGGCAGCAATGCAGGAAGAAATTGAAGCTCTATATAAGAACAAGACATGGGAACTTGTGTCACTACCACATGGAAGAAAGGCTATTAGAAACAAATGAATCTACAAGATCAAACGTGATGGCAATAATCAAGTGGAGTGGTATCATACAAGATTGGTGGTAAAAGGATATGCTCAGAAAGAAGGTATTGATTTTAATGAGATATTTTCTCTAGTAGTTCGACTCACGACAGTCAGAGTAGTCTTAGCAATGTGTACTACATTTGACCTACATCTAGAACAGTTAGATGTGAAAACTGTATTTCTTCATAGAGAACTTGAAGAAGAGATTTATATGCTCAAACTAGAAGATTTTGCTGAAACAGGCAAGGAGAACTTGGTTTGCGGATTGAACAAATCTCCATATAGTCTCAAACAGGTGAAAAGGTGTTGGTATAAGAGATTTGATTCCTTTATCATGAGCCTTGGATACAACAGATTAGACCATTGTACTTATTATAAGAGATTTGGGGATAATGATTTTATCATTTTGCTGTTGTATGCGGATGACATGTTGGTCGCAGACCCCAACAAAGATCAAGTCCAAGAATTAAAAGCATAGTTGGTTAGGGAGTTTGAAATGAAGGACTTAGGACCAGCAAATAAGATTCTAGGGATGCAAATTCACCGAGACAGAAATAACAGGAAGATTTGGCTTTTACAGAAGAATTACTTGAAGAAAATCTTACGACACTTCAACATGTAAGATTGTAAGCCAATTTATACCCTACTTCCTATTAATTTCAAGTTATCCTCAAGTATGTGTCCTAGCAATGAAGTAGAGAAGAGGGAGATGTTCGAGTACTGTATGCATCAGAAGTGGGAAGTTTGATGTTTGTTATGATTTATACAAGACTAGACATTGCAATAAGTAGTGGGAGCAGTTAGTCGATACATGGTGAATCTTGGTGGAGAACATTGGCAAACAGTGAAGAAGATTCTAAGATACATCCGAGGAACCTCAGATGTTGCATTATGTTATGGAGGATCAGAATTTACTATCAGAGGCTACGTGGATTCAGATTTCGCAGGTGACCTTGATAAAAGAAAATCTACTATCGGCTATGTGTTTACTCTTCATCGGAGGGCTGTAAGTCGGGTTTCAAAACTACTGATCGCTGTGGCTTTATCTACAACAGAAGTAGAATACATGGCAGCTACACAAGCTTGCAAGGAAGCTATTTGGATACAAAGGTTTCTTGAGGAGCTCGGGCACAAATAAGAGAAAATTCCTGTGTTTTATGATAGTCAGAGTGCTTTGCACATTGGAAAGAATCCAACCTTTCATTCCAGGACAAAATATATAGGGATTCAATATCACTTCGTTTGATAAGTAGTGAAAGATGGAAGTGTAGATTTACAGAAAATCCATACCAAGGAGAACCTAGCAGATGTTATAACTAAGCCAATCATTACTGACAAGTTCATATGGAGTATATCCTCTTATGGCCTAGCAGAGATGTAAGCAACATGTCAATGGCGAAGCAGAAAGGATGGTGTGAATATTGATTGGTTCTCAATCAAATCTTCAAGTGGGAGAATGTTAACAAAATACATGCATGCATAATTTAGAAGTATACAATCTAGAACCATGCAATCTATAAGTAGCAATCTTTGAATGAAGAAGGAAGAAAAAGAAGATCTAGAAGCCATATTTTAAAGTTTGAATTCTAAATTCAAACTTTGAATTTGGAAAAAATAATAAAATAAAATATATTATTATTATTATTATTATTATTTAATATAATGAGGAAAGGAAATGAAGCCTATAAATAGAGGCTTTATTTCCCTCTCCAAGCACTCCATCTTAAATATTTCATTGAGAGAGAAAGGGTATGTGTGAGAGTTTATAGAGTTTAATACTCTTGCGCAATTAGTGAGTGAGAGATTGGGTGTATTGGGGTTCTGGGAAGTGAGCCAAAATATTACAATACTTGTAATCCTCATATCACTAGTAAAATATTTTCCTTCTGTCTTTACCTGTGGACGTAGGCTAAAAGCCGAAACACATAATTTTTAGTGTCCTAGTTTGTATTTGTTCTTTATTTTCTTCCAATTTCATTTTAGTTGTGACTGTACTTTACTCATAAATTTCCTAACACGATTGAGATTCAACTGAACAAGATTTTTTAACTTACATATTCCTAAAAGATTATAGAGAAAGAATGAATTAATAAGAGCATCAATACTAAAGTTATTGATCATCAAGATAAATTTTATTTTAGAAAGACATTTATTCCTCTCCGAGAAGAATCAATTAACTCAAAGATTAATTGTCAATCATCATAAATTAAAGATTGATTGGCTCAATCTATGACAATCAATCTAATACTCAAACTCACAATTGTTTCATTTTTCCTATTGTTTTACTTATGTTTTTTTTTTTTATCTCTATATAAATTTAGGTGCCCTGTTTGGAACTATAGACATTTGGCTAATATGGAATTTAACTAGTGGAGTGAACAGCAGTTTGCATGTCATCGATGTCTCTAATGCATCACGAACGATGCTCATGAATCTCAAAACTCTTGATTGGGATAAGCCTACATTTGAAACACTGGGGATACCGGCTGAAATTCTGCCCAAAATTGTCAGTAATTCTGAGATTATAGTTGTTGAAAAATTCAAATCAAAGCACATGTTCAAAGTCTAGCCAAAATTGTTCAAAGCCAAATTATTCAAAGTTTGGCAAAGCACATGTTCAAAGTTTGGCCAAAATTGTTCAAAGCCAAATTGTTCAAAGTTTGGCTAAAAATTAGGTAATCACCAAACAAACTTTGATAATTTTAAAGGTTTGGTGAAATAGTGCTACCATGCATTTCTATAAATAGCTATTGTTCTTCATTTGTTAAGGCATCTCACAATTGAGAGCAATTGCAAGTGAAGCAATTGAGAGAGTTGAGAGAGCTTCCACTTGAGTGTTAGAAGAATTCATTTGGGTGTATTGGGGTATTGGGTTTTGTGAGTTTTTCCCAATTTGTAAATTCTCATTTGTTAGTAAAATTATCTTCCAGTCTTTACCCGTGGATGTAGGCTTTATGCCGAACCACGTAAATTATTGTGTCAATTTTTTTTAAATTGTTTGCACCACATTTAAGTTTCTCTGAAGTCACGATTACCATCAATTGGTAATCCGCTCAACCCGCGCTTCCGTACAACAATTGGTATTAGAGTAGAAAGTTCAGTACACGGGGTATACTGATGACTATTCATAGATACAGTACTAGATACAACTATTTGTACTTGGAGAACAGTCTATTGTAAGTAGTGTGTATTTTTGCATGTCTAGGAAAGTTCTGTCAATAAGACGATAATAGTCTAAGGAGTCTGGGTTTTAAGTGGGACCATTGTGACCCTTTTATTCTCCTGGGAACTTTCCTGGTGCATTTATTAACGCGAAATAAACATCATAAAGACTGTTTTTTAAGTGTGAATAGTTGTTGAAGGCACTGATTATTTGAGGTTGAGAAGGTTGGCAGAAGCGTCGTCGTCGTCTTCGTCAGCAAGGACTACTGTGACTAATGCAAAGTTTGAAGTGGAGAAATTTGATGGTACAAATAATTTTGGTATGTGGCAATGTGAGGTGTTGGATGTCTTATGTCAGCAAGAGCTAGATCTCGCTCTAGAAGAAAAGCCTGAAAAGATGGATGACAAGAAGTGGATAAAAATCAATAGACAGGCATGTGGTACTATTCGCCTATGTCTGACTAAAGATCAGAAGTACTCTGTCATAAGGAAGACATCAGCAAAGAAATTATGGAAGACACTAGAATAAAAATATATGAAGAAAAGCCTTGAAAACAGGCTTTATATGAAAAAGAAACTCTATTGATTCACGTATGCACCTAGTATGTCGATGAATGACCATGTGAACTTATTCGATAAAATATTAGCGATTTGCTAAATTTGGATGAGAAATTTTAAGATGAAGATAAGGCATTGTTGCTGTTGAATTCACTTCTTGATGAATATGACCATCTCACTACCACTTTGCTTCATGGAAAGGACAATGTCACATTTGATGTCTGTATGTAGTGCATCTGTATAATCGTCGAGACCAGAAAAAAAGATAAAAAGGATCACAGAGATACAGTTGCAGAAGTATTGACAGCAAGAGGTCGTTCACAAAGGCGTACACCTGAAAAAAGGGGCAAGTCTAAAGGAAGGCCTGCCAAAGATGAATGTAATTTTTGTCCCGAGAAAGGGCATTGGAAAAAGAATTGTCCTAAGTTACAAAAGGGCAAGGCTATTTCGATGCATGTGTAGTCGAGCATGATGAGGAGTCAGAATTTAGTCTGGTTGGCATGACGTTGACATGTCAATCAGACGAGTGGATTTTGGATTCGGATTGTACTTATCATATGTGTCCTAATAAGGGCTAGTTTTCTAGCTTCAAGAAGCTAGATAGTGGAGTTGTTTTTATGGGCAATGGCAATGCTTGAAAAATCATGGGAATAGGTTTAATTCAATTGAAGAATCATGATGGCTCAATCCAAGTCTTAATGAAGTTTGCTATGTACCAAGTTTAAAGAAAAATCTCATCTCATTAGGAGTCATAGAATCCAAAGGGCTTACAATCACTATGAGAGATGGATTCTTGAAGGTAATAGCTGGTGCACTGACGATGATGAAAGGCACAAGAAGAAATAACTTGTACTATTTCTAAGAGAGTACAGTTATTGGATCAGCATCAACAGTTTCGAGAAACGATGCAGATTTAGAGGCAACCAAGTTGTGGCATATACTTTTGGGATATGCCTGGTGAAAAGCTTTATGGACTTTGGTTAAGCAAGGCTTATTGAAAGGTGAAAATTCTTGCAAATTGAAATTTTGTGAACATTGTGTTCTGGGAAAGCAAACAAGAGTATAGTTTGGTTCAGCAATTCACGATACAAAAGGGATTCTGGACTATGTTCACAGTGATGTGTGGGGACCTACTAAAGTAGCTTCTTTGAGAGGTATGCACTATTTTATTACTTTTATTGATAATTATTCAAAAAAAATATGGGTGTATTTGATAAAGAACAAAAATGAAGTTTTGAGTATATTTTTGAAATGAAAGAAGATGGTCGAGACTTAGACTGGTGGAGTGTTAAAAGACTTCGCTCAGATTATGGTGCTGAGTACAAGAATGATCCATTTTTACAAGTATATCGAGATAAGGGCATTGTGCGACACTTCACTGTTCGAGGTATACCACAACAGAATGGGGTGGCAGAACGCATGAACCGAACTATACTGGAGAAATTTCGGTATATGTTGTCCAATGCTGGATTGAGCAAGGATACCGCTTATGGTGTCTAGATACGAAGAAGACCATTTTCAGCAGAGATGTGACTTTTGATGAATTAGTCATGTTAAAACAAAAGGATTCACAAAAGGATGGCAACACCAGTAGTACTCCGCAACAGGTGGAGCTTGAAAAGGTTAAAGATGATCCAGCTAGTGTTGAAGAGGTAGATGATTCTCAATCAACCGAAGATGAAGAAGAGGTTCTGACTCAAGAACCTTTAGAGCAACAAGATTCAATTGCATATAGAAGGCCACGAAGAGAGATTCGTAGACCTGCTCACTTTGTTGATATGGTGACCTATGCACTTCCAATTGTAGATGGTGATATTCCTTCCATTTACAGAGAAGCAGTAAGTAGCCCTGAAAATGTACAGTGGAAGCAAACAATGGATGAAGAAATGCAGTCTCTTCCAAAAAATGGAACTTGGGAGTTAGTTACACTGCCTAAAGACAAAAAGGCAATTGAGTGCAAATGGGTATATGCAAAAAAGAATGGATTTCCTGGTAAGGATAAAATTCGATACAAGGCTAGATTGGTAGCGAAGGGTTACACTCGAGAAAGAAGGAATAGACTACAATGAGGTATTTTCTCCGGTTGTGAAACATTAATCTATTCAGATTTTGCTAGCCATTGTTGTTCAATTTGATGTGAAAATTGCATTCTTACACGATGATTTGGAAGAGGAAATCTACATGACTCAGCCAGATGGATTTAGAGTTGCTGGAAAAGAAAATTGGGTTTACAAACTGACAAAGTTGCTTTATGGATTGAAACAATCTCCAAGACAAGTGGTACAAGCTATTTAATTGGTTTATGAAAGGGCAAAGGTACACAAGAAATAAATTTGATCATTGTGTGTATTTTCATAAACTACAAGAAAGATCTTTCATATATTTACTCTTGTATGTCGATGATATGCTAATAGCATATAAGAACAAAGATGAGATTGAGAAGTTGAAAACTCAACTTAATCAAGAATTTGAGATGAAAGATCTAGGTGAAGTTAAGAAGATTTTTGGTATGGAGATATGCAGAGATAGAGCTCGTGGTAAAGTCAGCTTGTGTCAGAAGCAATATTTGAAGAAGGTATTATAACAGTTTGGCATGAATGATTAAACAAAACTTGTAAGTACCCCATTGGCTTCTCATTTCAAACTTTCTGCACAAGTATCTCCTTCAACGGATGAGGAACAAGAATACATGTTGCAAGTTCCGTATTTAAATACAGTTGGTAGCTTGATATATGCAATGGTGTGTATAAGGCCTGACATTTCACAAGCAGTTAGTATGGTGAGCAGATATATGCATAATCCTGGTAAAGGACATTGGAAAGTTGTGAAATGGATTCTACGGTACATTCAGAAAACCGTTGATGTTGGTTTACTATTTGAACGAAATGACACACTTGGTCAAGGTGTGATTGGGTATGTTGATTCTGATTATGCCGGTGATATAGACAAACGACGATCAACTACCAGATATGTATTTACTCTTACTAGAGGGCCAATTAATTGGAAGTCTACATTACAGTCTACAGTTGCACTGTCAACCACAGAGGCCGAGTATATGGCAACTACAGAGGTTATTAAAGAGGTTGTTTGGTTACAAGGCTTGCTTGGAAACTTGGGATTGATCCAGGAGCATGTTAACTTGTATTGTGACAGTCAAAGTGCTATTCACTTAGCAAAGAATCAAGTTTATCATGGGTGTACGAAGCATATCGACGTACGATTTCACTTTGTGCGGAAAATTATTGATAAGGGGAAGATTCTTCTTCAGAAAATCGAGGCTGCAAAGATTCCCGCAGATATGTTGACTAAGGTGGTGACAACGATCAAGTTTGAGCATTGTCTAAACTTGGCCAATATCCTAAAAGTTTAAAACAGTGAAAAAAGTAAAGATTGGAGGATCATTTTATATACAAGGAAGTTCGAGTAATATTTTGAACTACGGTTGGCTTAATCACAAATTTTGGATACGTAGGCAGTCTCGAAGATGTAGCCACTTTGGGAATGATGATTCGTTGGTAGTCGGCTCAGATTTGGATAAATCTTCACCGAGGTGGAGAATTGTTGAAAAATTCAAATCAAAGCACATGTTCAAAGTTTGGCTAAAAATTAGGTAATCACCAAATAAATTTTGATAATTTTAAAGGTTTGGTGAAATAGTGCTACCATGCATTCCTATAAATAGTTATTGTTCTTCATTTGTTAAGGCATCCCACAATTAAGACCAATTGCAAGTGAAGCAATTGAGAGAGTTGAGAGAGCTTCCACTTGAGAGCTAAGAGAATTCATTTTGGTGTATTGGGGTATTGAGTTTTTGTGAGTTTTTCCCAATTTGTAAATTCTCATTTGTTAGTAAAATTATTGTGTCAATTTTCTTTTAAATTGTTTATACCACATTTAAGTTTCTCTAGAAGCCACAGTTACCATCAATTGGTAATCTGCTCAACCCGCGCGTCCGCACAATAATAGTAAAAATTGGCAAAGGGTGACCGATTACTCGAATACCAATTTCAGGATGTCTTGGTGACCAACATGCGGCTATGTTAGGACAAGCATGTAAAAAAGGTGAGGCTAGACGCACCTATGGTACTGGTGCTTTAATCCAATGAACACAGGTGAAGTAATAGTTAAGTCAAAGCATGGACTTTTGAGCACTTTAGCCTTTAAGCTCGGTCCAAAAGCACCGGCAAACTATTCTCTGGAAGGTTCAATTGCTATCGCTGGAGCTGCAGTTCAGTGGCTCAGAGATAGTCTTGGCATAATTAGCAGTGCAAGTGAGATCGAGGAATTGGCATTGCAGGTCAACTCAACAGGCGGGGTTTACTTTGTACCCGCTTTTAATGGATTATTCGCCCCATGGTGGCGTGATGACGCTCTCGGCGTTTGCATTGGGATTACTAAGTTCACAAGCAAGGCTCACATTGCTCGAGCTGTGCTTGAGAGCATGTGTTTTCAAGTTAAGGATGTCATGGATTCAATGCAAAAGGATGCAGTGTAGAAGGGTGTCATAAAGGATTCAAATTCGGAGTTCTTGCTTAGAGTGGATGGAGGTGCTACGGTTAACAACCTCTTAATGCAGATTCAGGTTTATAGGCGGACTTGTTGGGAAGCCCAGTCATCAGACCAGCTGACATAGAGACAACAGCTCTCGGAGCTGTCTTTGCGGCTGGATTAGAAATTGGGGTCTGCAAAGAAGAAGAGATTTTTGCTTCTGGAGAAAGGACTAAGACTTCAACCACTTTCAAGCCCTTCTTAAACGAGGAATTCAGGAAGAAGGCAGAATCCTGGTGCAAAGCTGTTGAAAGAACTTTCAACTTGGCCGATCTCTCTCTTTGAATGAGGTCCTCGTGGATTTCATCCACCGTCCTTTGTTTTCCCATTTCTCCTTTTCCTTCTTAGACTTTACATCTTTCATGGTTGATTTCTTTGTGTAGATTCTTGTGAATTACAGACATAAATTATAATTGTATTTGAGGTGAATAATGTTATAATTAATAAATGCTGTCTACTCCTAATTGCTTCTCTGTGTGTGTGTGTGTGTGTGTATATATATAGAGAGAGAGAGAGAGAGAGATGGTTTTGTTAGTCTCCTCATAACATTGCCTTAAGCTAGTTGATTTATTTGTTAGGCTATTTACTTCCTCTGCAATTTGATTAGAGGCGTCTCTCTACTTAGGATCGACATGAAAAAATCAGATGAAGGTAAAAAAGGAAACTTGAATCTTAGTTTTCAACACACAACAGATTTCAGAAATGCCAAAAGCCTGCCCAGCACTCGAAAACAAGTTACACAAGAGTAATGGCACATCCTTATTGTTTCTATTATGGCCTAGCATGATCATCGATTGAGTACATATTTGTAAAACCAATAGTAACATAAATCAATACATGCATCAATGAAATAAAACCATAGCCTGCGCAAATATGAGTTTGCCCAAAGGTTAGCGAATAACCACAATATCACTGTGACACAGGAGGCAGCAAAGCTCCAATAGAAAGCTACCATGTCAACAGAAGATTCATCTTCTTCTGCTCCATCGGATGGCAATCCTGGCTGTTCTGGTACAGTGGTGCAGCTCTTGTTAATTCTTGGACCATAGAGGCCGGAATTACCACCATAATTTTGCTCATCAAAGTTGGCAAATTGTCCTGCATCAGGGATTGGTCCGGACAAGCAATTGTACGACACATTAAAGTTAGACAAAAAGTACAATTTAGTCAGCTGAGGAGGAATTTGACTTAATGTTAGACAAAAAGTACAATTTAGTCAGCTGAGGAGGAATTTGACCGCTGAAGTTGTTGAGCGACAGGTCAAGGCTTTCTACGTTTTTCAGATTGGAAAAGCTCTGCGGTATAGAACCTGACAAGAAATTATGAGAGAAATTTAATGCATGAATTTCGCGAAGGCTTCCAATTTCTGACGGGATGTCCCCGGTTAATTCGTTGCACGAAAAATCCAGTCCAGTCATGTAGTTAAGAATAGGACCCTTGTATGTTTCATATCTCTTCTTGGTCGTAAATTCTATACCTTTTTGACTTGATGGTTTGTCATTGTGTTTCCTCTCCCTCAATTCAATAGTTGAATTGTAGTGAGTTTCAGGTTCACTGCCACTCCATTGAGATTTCTCCCAAAGAACTTCCGAGCCACCAGCTTGTCCCACAGTCCAGCTTGTGATATTTTTGAAGCATGCAGGTATTGGTCCATTGAACTTGTTATATGAAAGATCCAAGATACTCAGTAGGCTTAAATGACATAACTGATTGGGAATGTTGCCTTTCAGCTGATTCCCTCTCAAAAGAAGAATCCGCAGATCTGAATACTCATTAATCCAACCAGGAATACTTCCAGAAAACTGATTATCCCTCAGATCGAGTATTGTTAAACTTGAACTTCTTCTTAATGCACAAGGAATTGACCCGTTGAAAGCATTCCTGTGCATGTAAAGATGCTTGAGGAAAGAAATATCGAAGGATGATGGCACGGATCCATACAACTGATTTTCAGAAATGTCCAGAAATTCGAGATTCGACAAGTTTCCAATCCAATGGGGAATCTGACCGGAGAGCATATTGTTGGATAGATCTAACTCTCGTAATAAAGTGGCCTTTGAAAGTCCATCTTGAATGTTCCCATTGAAATGGTTGTTGTTCAAATATAGCGACCCCAAATTAGTCCAGTTCGGAAAAACTACCCCATGAAAATGGTTATCTGAGAGGCTCAGGAAAGACAATGATAAGCAACCTGAGAGAAACTGCCCGGGTAACTCTCCTGAAAAATTATTACTCGACAAATCCAACGACTTGAGACTCTTCATCTCACTCATTGAAGAGGAATTCTGCCTTCAAATCCATTTTCTGATAAATTTAAACTCAGCAACTCTGGAAGAATCTTACCCGTGTTTCCGGGTAGCTGACCGCTGAATTTGTTGTGGGAGATGTCAAGATCGAGCAAATCATGTTTAGAACTGGGGAGTTGAAAATTTCCTGACAGTGAGTTATTCAGCAAATACAAAGTATCTAATTTTGTGTTATTTTGCAACAACCAAGAGGGAAAGGTTCCTTGGAGCTTATTGTGAGACAGGTCAATGAATCGTAAATCGAGCTGGTGTAAAAGAAAACTTGGGAGTGTATGTAAGCTGCAGTTCCGTAATTTGAGGGTCTTCAGTTGATATTCAGGGAGCCCTGGAAATTCTTCAGTTTCTATTTTCACCAAACTATTTGAGAGTTTGAATACTTGAAGTTTTGAATGATTGTTCAATGAACTGAATGAGAATGAGCCTTCAAACTTATTGTCATCGAGGGACAAATACTCAAGAGATGTGATGTTAGCAATAACAGATTGCAGATTCCCAGTTAATTGATTGGAGGAGAGATCAAGAATCTTGATGTAGGTCAAGTTTGTGAGACAGGGAGGCAGGCGGCCATATAAATTATTCTCACTTAGACCCAACTCAATAAGGTTCTTCAATTCACATATACCTGAAGGGACGAATCAAAGAGAATTGAATAACATTGAAGATTTATTAGGTTTAAACAAAAACTTACAAAGCAAATTGGTAAATGTTATAACCTTAGCTTTCTAGAGGACCGTTTATATAATTATGACTTACGCCCAATGCTTTCAAAATTCTAAACGAGCAAAAATCCTCTCGCTAGCGATGTGCACAACAACTCTTGGATATGCTCGTATCATTCATTTCTAACAATTAGACGATAAATTGGAGGACTAGCATGATGTGCTAACTTTCAACTAGATTGGAAATATATATCGAAATGTTTTAACGTAGGATTTTGGATTTGTTAAAGTTTGTAGGATTTTGGATTTGTTAAAGTTTGAAACAATTATTAAATCACACAGTTTAATAGTATAATATCCGTTAAATTTATTAAAGCACATAATTTAACAGTGTAATGATGTTATTTTATTAAACTGTACATTTAATAGTTTTTAAAATTTAATAAAATTTAAGATCTTAGATCAAATCAGAGTATGCATGCACACACACACACCAAATTCGCACAACCCCCTCCCCCCATGCACACAAGAGTAATGTTAGGTATCCTAATTTATAAGTCTCAACCTCAGTCCCAATTGATGTGGTACATCCATTAGATGATGATTAAGTAATTTTATTAGCTATAAAATTTATCATCTAATAGATGAGTGACACATAACAATAAGACTTAAATATTGGGATCTCTAACATTATTAATATAGAAATGTTCCAATCCAAGATTCTGTATTTGTTAAAGTTTGAGAAAACTATTAAAGTGTGGTTTAATAGCTTTACTAAATTTTAATAAAGTATAGAATTCCAAAACTAGCTTAGAAAATGATACCTACAACCTAAAGTTTTGTAAAATAGTCATGTAAATCCTAAATTTTTAACAAAGGCCAAAAAGATTCTCTTTTTACTATAGTATCCTTTGTACATAAGTAACTAAATTGATAACTTATTTTCTTTTTAATAAATACAAATGTAATTTGAATAGTTTAATTTGTCTAGTAGACAAATAATATTAGAATATTTTTAATATATAAAGTAAAATTTAAAATGTAAATTATTATATTTATTTTAATAATATATTTGTATTTATTATAAAATTTCTAAATAAATATATTTTTTAAACTAGCTCAGAAAATGATACCTACACCCCAAAGTTTTGTAAAATAGTCATATAAATCCTAAATTTTTAATAAAGGGCAGAAAGATTTTCTTTTTACTATAGTATCCTTTGTACATAAGTTTTTTTAATATATACAAATGTAATTTAAATAGTTTAATTTGTCTAGTAGACAAATAATATTAGATATTTTTAATATATAAAATAAAATTTAAAATGTAAATTATTATATTTATTTTAATAATATATTTGTATTTATTATAAAATTTCTAAATAAATACTTTTTTTAATCCTTATAGTGGTTCGAACCCTTACTCTCAACATTATAAGTTGCAAGGTTCTCCCACTAGGCTATAAGCTCATTGATTCTAAATAAATATTTGGGTTATATAGATTTTATAATTAATAAAATATGTCCATGTATTATTGATATTAAAATTATTTGATATAAGCTTTTATATATTTATTTTAATAATATGTTCTATTTATTATAAAATTTAGTTTAATATAATGTAAGATTGTAAATTATTATAATATATTTAAATATTGATATTATTTTAAAATGTATATATTGTTAATAAAATTATATTTATATTTATTATAAAATATTAG